>VNJT01017087.1:0-150988 GCA_008042655.1 Drosophila burlai | reverse complement strand
CATCTCTGGCGGTAAGTAAGATGATTTTCAGAACAAATTTAACCATTTCACGGTTTGGGGTAACAGGCGAACAGAAGGCAGTAGTAAGCAACTGGAAACTGTTATAAACTGTTATAAAAACTTCCAGCAAAAAAAATAAAACATCCCAAAAGTATGCTATACAAACAATTTGCAGGCGCTAAGTTTTTATAACAGTTTATAACAGTTCTAAATCGCCTTCTGCTGCTTTCTGTTCGCCTGTTACCTCAAACCGGAAAACAGTCAATTTGCTTGCAGATTTCATGGAAATTTGATGGGAAAACTTTGCGGCATTGCACTTTTTGTATAGCATACTTTTGGGATGTAGTGTTGCATACTTTTTGGTTCTATAATTTATGCTTGAAGTTTGTATGCATTTTTCATTTTTGGCCTAATGTAATGTGTATATGATATGATATGTGTATATGATATAAATAAATGCATTGAACTTTGCTTTTTATCTAAGAAGAATTTTGTATATTTTTTTTTAGTTATTTTAATGTTTATTTTTATACGAAGACCGCTTGAATAATTAAGCATGGTGCAAACGTACGCACTATCTCTGCTAAAATTAATAACTGATAAAATTGAAAGTATAACCAAAACAAAACTATACTGAGCTTTGATGATTTGATATGGGTTTTTAGTTAAGTTTAGTTTTGAGTTTTTATTAATTGATCTATTTAATATAAAATCTATTTAAAATCTAAATTTTATTTTATTACAGAAAAAATTCTTCTAAATATTAAAGAATAGTGCGAAGTTTTCTTAGTTTAAGCAAATTTTTATCATTTAAAATAGTTAAAATTTTGAAACGGTTAATAATCTAAAAGGGTTAATCATTTTAAATTCAATATTTATTTTTTCCTCCTTATTTTTCTCAAAAATTTAATTAGAAAATTTAATTTTATTTGCTTAGAAGCAAGCAAGTTATTAAAAAATAAAATTGCAGCTTGCTGCCTTGCTCGTGCATATTCGTCTCTTGAACCACGGTTAGAGTAACGATTAGGGTGAATCGAAAATAATTATTTTTAATTGTTTTTTTTTCTTTAAAATATTTATATAAAATAGTGCTAAGTATATGAAAAGTAGTATTATTCTCAAAGCTAAAGTCTTGGTAGTATAAGCTCTTTGCTTACATGATATCTCACAGTGGAGAAGCTTACCTACTTCATTTGAATCCTTTATTTAATACATACCCATCACCCAAGGTTAATAAAAAACCAAATAATATGTATAAAAGGGTTGCATACTTCCACACTTTAACCTCATTGTTCCGGCTAAAGGTCAGTCTGTATATAGATCCCAAGCACTCTAATGTACCGAACAGCTGTCGCGCTGATCACTCGACACCTTGATAGGCGACTTTTCCAAGGGTTTTGTTTTGATTGCCGCCTCTAAAATTAACTCGTGCTGGTTTTGCGGGAGCAACAGTCCACCCGGCCGGAGATTGTGCAGGTGCCGCCCAGCATCGGGGTGGAACGTGGGTGACAGATACGCGGGCCGCCCCTATCGGGGCCCGATCTCGGACCCCACTCCATAGACTCACACCCACCCACCGCCGCCGAAGGAAGCCCCCACTATCTGGATCTCGCGATGTTTCCATTGTTTCCACGCTGCATAGATAGTGGCCAATTAGCTTCGGACTTTGCGGGGCTTAATTAAACGCCCGTGCTACATATCAATGGCATATTAATTTACCAAAAATATATGTGCAAATCGGGCCAGATAGATCGCCACTCGACCACTCGACCACTGGCTGATAGGCCGGCGGCGGATCTTCTATATAAGCAAACACCGCGGATCAGCCGGCAAACATTCGCCAGTGAATCCCTCCATCAGCAACATGAAAGTGATCAGCCTGTGCCTTCTGGTTGTGGCCTCCGCCAGCTTCCTCCTGACCACCGTCAACGTAAGTCCTCTGGAGCAGTCCAAGTGTTCAAGTGTACTTCAAGTTCAGTAGTACTTGCTATCTCCGTTGTGGCCTGATAAGATCTAAAGTGTGACAAAAACAAATTTTTTTTGGTCACCTACTATCTATGGAGTTTGTGTAATAAATAAATTGTATAAAGTATAAAGTGAAAACGAATATCAAATTTAAAAATCTCCAACAGAGAGGCGCTCTTATCATCCTTGACTAGCTACCAGTACTAGAATATTTTGAAGTGCGTGAAAACCAAAAACATAATTATAAGACAAGTTTCTTACAAAATCCTGCTCTTCATTATGATCCTTCATTTAATTCATTTGATTCCAGGCCAATGCCGTGCAGTCCTACGATGACATGTACGACCTCGAGTGGGATGTGTCCGGCTTGATTGCCGAGCTCTCGGCTTTCGAGGACATGGAGGGCGAGTACATGGATGTGGAGGCCTATGGCTTCATCGGCTCCTGCAAGAACATTCTGTGGAAAGGCTTCAAGGGCGCCAACGGCACTCTCTGCATCATGAAGGAAGTGGTCAGCGTGATGGGCGCCTGCACCGACTACTTGGATAACATCGGCCACTGCACCGTTGCGATACCCAAGGACGTCCAGGCCATTATCGACACTGCCAAGCAGATGATCACCATCAGCAACAACATTATCCATCTCCGCTCCCAGCTGTGCAGCTCCTCCAAGGGCGTGGCTTCCGCCGCCAAGAACTCGTTCAAGTGCTTCATCAACCTCTTCAAGGCCACCATGGGCCTCGTCCGCCGCATGAACCTGATGATCAAGCAGTCCGGCCGCCTGCCCTCCAACACCGCCACCTGCTACGTGAGCGCCACCAATAGCGTGGTCGCATCCTGCAAAGCCTTTGTGCCCAACATCAACACCTGCATCGCCGGCATGTAGAGGTTGTAATAAAACCATGATATTATGAGCAATCCGTGTGGGTTTTTTTTTCTAGTTCGGAAGGGAGAACATTACCTCACAATGCCAAGAAGTTGCCTACCTTTTGGCAAAGGCACAAGGGAAAAGGTTCCTTGGAGAATCCAAAGTAAATTCTATTAAATTATTTATTGTATAGCAATTGAAATACAGGAGCAGAGATCCTTACCGATTCGAATTCAACTTCGATAGAGCCAAAAAGCAAGCTTTAGAAAGTTACAAATTTACAAACAAAGTTAGAATGAAGTTATACTACATAATAATTATTTTATATTATATTTGAACAAATAAAAGGATAATTAAGACATATAAACCGTTTGAGGTTGATTTCAAACCCACCCCAGTGACGCTCAAACATGGTAGCAAGCAAAAATGTCAAGACGCACAACAACTTGGCCTTTAGGAACACAAGTAAACACACATTCTCCAATTTATCAAATATGCCGCAGGCATTAGCAGTTAGATAACACTCTGGACTTTCCTCAAAGGTAGGAATTTCTCCAGGTGTTTGAGCTCCAGACTGATAAAGCAGATAAAATAAACAAACAAAGAGAAGTAATCACCTTGCTTGCGACCTCACTTGTGGTCAAATGGTTTTGTATATTTTTGATAAACAACAAATCGAATGATATCATTAATCATCCTATTATCAGGCTCGCAATTGTCAAATTTAATTTGGAAACCCAAACACTTAATATACAGAAACCTTAAACCTTTAAAATGCAATTATTTTATGCTATTGAAAGAGGTGTGGATAGCCTTTCATTAATGTAAAATTTTTTTAAATAATATTTACATCATTTATGTTATACAATTATCTGAAATAATGTTATAATTAAATGGTAAGTTATATTTAAATATAGGTAAAACTGAAAGAGTTTAATGAACAGACATAGGAAGAATACATATGACCAAAAAAAAGAGTGAAGTAATACGCTTATAATTAATACAATTATTTAAGTTGTAAGCATAATAATTATAATAAATAAAAAAATTATGTGATGGTTTTTTGTAACTTTAAGAAAAATAGAAAATAGATCGATAAATAGCCTTTTAATTTTCTCAGAATGCACGAGGTTTTTTTGAGAGCATATTAAAGCCAATGCAAAATCGTTTATTCTCCGACTTCCATTAAAAATCCTTGTTAATTAAAATCAAAACTTTCAAATGTTTTAAATTGTTATAAGAGATTTTTTCTAGATTAGTAAAGATAAACATCGATTTAAATTCCAGAAATGAAAATATTTTATGGACTTTCAAGATAGTCTGATGGAAAATAAGTCATTGGTTCTTAAAAGTCATTTCAGTTCACCTTTAAACTGTTATAATAAAATTGTAAAAATAAATTTAAGGGTAACATCATTGAATCTTAACCAAATCATACTTCATTATTAAATATTTCTCCACCATGCGCAGATTTGTTAAGCTATTGAAAACGAACTCAAGAAATCTTTCCGAATTAAAACTAATTAATTTTTGGCTTCAATTCTTTCTTTCTCGACACTGTCTTTGGACAGAGCTCGCTCCTTGCTGATCAGATATATTTATATATATATTCAAACACAGGATATTTTTATGACATGCTTTATTTGTTCAGAAAGTTTTACACTTTAAGAGGTCAGCTTGGAGCAGGCGACCATGTTCTGGGGGAAGGCGGTGTAGTAGGTGACCAGGGTGTTGACGGCATCGTTGACACAGGCGACGGCATTGGGTCCGGTCTTGGGCAGCTTGCCGGCCAGCTTGATGGCAGTCTTCACCTGTTTGTTCAGCTTCCAGACTCCCTTCAGAGTCTGCACGAAGCAGCTGTTGGAGATCGTGGATCCCTCGGTATCGGTGTTGGCACAGACGCCGGACTTCTGGTTGATGAGGCTGGAGCTGGTGCTGATGATCTGGACGTTGGCGTTGATCAGGTTGGTCACATCCTTGCTGGCGGTCACACCGCAACCGACCACATTCCTGTTGAAGCTGGTGGCACTGTCCTGGATGCCGGCGACCCACTTGAGCACGCAGTTGAGTCCCTTGATGGAGCGCAGAGACACCTTGATGGCCTTGTAGATGGAGCTAAAGATCCTCAAGTCCTCGGTCGCCATCTGGCCGTCGATCAAGTCGGCCAATTCCGGCGAGGCGTCCACGCTGGGAGCGGGCACCACCACGGCACTCACCTGCAAGTAACATTTAATAATATATTTTTTAATATATTCCTTATATTATCCTTTTGTATATTAGATGGTTTCTTGTATAGGGACTCACGCAGGCCAGGCACAGGGCCAGAGCAAAGAGGGTAAACTTCATATTTTGGTTGTTTCAAACAAACTATTAGCGGTTCTACAGCAGTTGTGGGCCTTTTATATCGTTGCATTGATTAACCCTAGAAATGTCCCCATTCTTTAAGATAACAGACCCGAAGCTTTTTTCTGAGTCTTATTCCAACTGACCTTGTCTCAATATTTTTTCCTTTTCTAAATCTGCGAAAACCAATTCTCCTTTTTCACAAGGTAATTGATTAATTCTCTTAGCTCGTATAATTTTAGTTTAATATTTTGTATCATTTTTACATCGATTTAAAATCTATAAATTAATACCTACATATTTCATTAACAAACAAAGATGACGTTTGGTGTATTCAAATTGATTTATGCTTCTAATATCTCAAGTAAAATACTAATTACCCAATAATCAGTATTAATAATGGGGATAGGAAGAGGTGTTATACATTTCCAGGGGCCCTGAGAGGGTTAATACCAAAGGCGACTTGAGCCAGTCACATTGTCTGTGCTGCGGGGCTTCTGACTGATAAGGCGGTAAGCCTATTGGACAATTGCACATCGAATGTTAATTTATCTATCGAAATATTTAAGAAACCCTTAAGGAGAACGAGCACCCGACCTATCAAGCGATAACGCTGGGCCTCAGGCCAGTAGCTTTGCTGATATTTCAGTCAGTTTTCCATAGTTTCATGCGATATTTTTGGGCAGCTTCTGCTAATATTTGGTTTGGTTTGACATTAGATACATTCGTGGCCTACTTTGTGGCTATTTTATTAATTTCATATAAATAAAATATGGGAGCCTCTTTAGGGAGGCTCTTGTGGAGGCCCTGGCTTATTGCCAGTGGTCCTGATAGTGTAGGCTAGCTCCTTCTGGAGCTCTTCGATGCTGAACGAAAAGGAGCCCATGAAATCATTGCGAGAGGTACGATCCCAGTCCCAGACCTGGGACTGTAGTTTACTGGAAATAAAAGTAAACATATCTTATATGTATTATATGTATATATTACCACATATTTCAAGATCAAGGAGGCTCAATTTTATCTGACATCTTCTAAACAATTTTAGAAATCACAAAATTATCATACCTTCGAATAGGTTTGAATCAAGAGCCATGTCCAGCGAACTTCCCGTTGAAATGGACCCGGGCTTCACGCCAGAGGGACGCCTCTTGCAAGTGGGTATGTACGCACAGGCTCCTTTATTCACTTTCAACCCGCTCATCCATCCACAGAGTACGCCTTCAAGGCCGTTGAACGGGAGAACGTCACCGCGGTGGCGTTGAAGGGCGACCACTGTGCGGTAGTGGCCACCCAAAAGAGCTTTGATAGGTACGTAGTGCCAGGGAGTGCACCGCTTATATCCAATTTGGTTGAATCCATTGGCTGTTGCACAGTAGGACGCATGGGTACGTTGCCACACAGTGGAAAATATCTGTGACATACCATTAAATATCCCCCAGCCGATGCCCAGTATCAGAGGGATCTGGCCAAGCACATTGCCTACATGTTCGACGGGGACTACGGCTATCAGATGCCCGTGGATGTGCTCTGCCAACAGGTGGCCAATATCAGCCAGGTGAGCACCCAGAATAGCTTGATGCGCGTGCTCGGCTGCTGCATGATTCTGATCTCCTACGACGACGAGTTGGGACCTATGGTGTATAAGACGGATCCGAGTGCCAACTGCAGCAGCTTCAAGGCCTGCGCCGTGGGCACCCACTCGGCGAAGGCGAACAAGTTTCTGGAAAAGAACTACAGGAGCAATCTGTCCCAGAAAAGTGCAATCCAGTTGGCCATTGGCTGTCTGTCACATGTTCGCCGCGATGGCACACAGCCGGAGACCATTGAGGTCGGTGTGGTCAGCCAGTGTCATCCTAATTTCCGTATCCTGAGCGTCAGGGAAATTGAGGATAGGCTCGCCCATGTCGATTAGGAGTCCTGCTCCATTATTTGTAATTTTTGATATTTTTGTTTTGGTAAATTAAAAACTGATTTTTAAATATTACCTGTGCTTAATGAATGCGCTTTGGAAAGAATAACTCGTGTTGACGATCTATGCTTGGATTACCGTCCTACTCTATTAGTTCTTACTTAATTAACATACCTTCCCTTCCCTAGGTAGCCATAGAACGATGCTTGGTGTTGTCTTTCTGCACAAGCTAATTCACGGTGCCGTGGAGAGCCCCTACTTGCTAGGACAGCTCAACTTCCACGTTCCTCGACTAACATCTAGAAACCTTTAGCAAACTTCTGACTAAAATTATAGATCCATTTATGGTACTTAAAAATTGTTGGTAACAGCGCAGGTCGTCTTTATTAATTTTCTCATACAGTAGTCGTCAACTTGGCTTGTTTGGTGGTGGTAACAATAAAATATTAATTCCAATATAAACGAATAAATCCGTCTCCCTCTTTATTGCAAAGAGGGCAGACCTTTCTGATGTTAAAGGCATTTTGTATGCACTCGGAACAGAAAACGTGGCCACAATAGGTGGCCACTGGACTCTGAACATCCGACATGCATATTGGGCATTCGTACCGCGATCCACCGTTCAAAGCTCTTCCGGGGGCTGGTTCGTCATCATCGTCCAGGGTCAGATCAATTATTTCTTCAGTCTTGATGTTATCAGCTAAGCGGCGTAGGTTCGGCCTCGCAAATGGGGTCCAGAATAGAAGACTTCGCCAAAACGGAGTCATGTTTGCAGCGTCTACAAATATATACATATTAGGGTAGCATTAATCGATGACTTTGCTTCTTTTGCCTTCTTGTAATATATATTTAACAACAAAATCCAATATCTAGCAATTACTTTCTAAGAAAGAATCAAAGGAAGAGTGTAGGTAGCTAGCAATGCAGAAGCGGCAATATTTTCGAGAACAGAAAGCCTAGTGAAGTGCGAAAATATGTCCCTAACATTTCTATTGAACTTACCTCGTTTTATTTAGCTAATATTGTATTACTCTCGGGAAAGCGATTGGATTTGTGAGCAGAAATACACAGAATTGGCACTGACACTGACACCAAAGCGAATGGCCTACTATGTGTGGCGACATCAACGTTGCCATTATCCCGAATATTTGTTACCAATGTATGGTTTTTAGACGCAGTAGGCCATGCACTTTCAGGCATCGTTTAAACTTTAATGTCCTCATAATATAGTTTATATTCATAGAGGAGGCATCAACCCCTGGACGGACTTTCAGTCATCGTTTAAATTCAGTATTATATATTATATTTTAAAGCCGAAAAGAAAAACAAAATGATTCCGTCCTGGCGAAGTCTTCTATCCTGGACCCCGTTTGGGGTTCCGAACCAACGCCGCCTAGCTGATAACATCAAGCCTGAAGAAATAATTGATCTCACTCAGGATGATGACGAGGATCCAGTCCCCGGAAGAGCTTTAAACAATAGATCGGGCTACGAATGCCCAATTTGCATTTCGGAAGTTCAGATTCCAGTGGCCACCCATTGTGGTCACGTTTTCTGTTCCGAATGCATTCAAAATGCCTTTAACATCAGAAAGGTCTGCCCTCTTTGCAATACAGAAGGGGACGGCCTTATTCGTTTATATTGGAATTAATATTTTATTGTTACCACCACCAAACAAGCCATGTTGACGACTACTGTTAATACCACCAATCAAGCCATGTTGACGACTTCTGTTATTACCACCAATCAAGCCAAGTTGACGACTACTGTATGAGGAAATTAATAAAGACGACCGTTGCTGTTACCTACAATTTTTAAGTACTTCATTAATAGATCTTCGTCGGTGATACTTTTGTTTTTAATCTTCTGGTTGGTCATAATATTTCGCGTGCTTCTGCTGCGAAATCAAAAGAACGGACAGTGGGAGAAATCTACCGAGCCACTGGGTCCAGTCTTATTTTAAAATTAGATAGAGCAATACTAGAAGTGTAATATTATTATTCATTACCCAGTGCAGTTCACACAGATAATATTAATTATAAATATCTAAATAGTCTTGATGGGTTCATTGCACCTTCCCATATATTTGACCGAAGCAATCAGGACCACGGGCCATAACCCAGGATAAAAAAAAAGTTTAGCCTTGCTAAATGCAGAGGGAAGAATGCTCATTCCGCATGCAAGTAAGAGATGCCCATTAGCCGGCGATGGTGGGAAAACACATCTTAAGGACGCGCCAGGAGCTATTGGTCCAATGTAAGCAGCATAACAATCTGGTGGTTAATTGTTCACTTCCCAATTTCGGCTAACAGGCGAACAGAAACCAGGAGCAGGGCGACAGAAAATGGTATAAACTTTTATAATTTAAATTAGACCTAAAAGATGTGACATTCTTTGAATAGGAATAAATTCAATCCCTCCACATAAGAGACCAGTCCAGCTTTATTGGCAAATGAGAACAAGGACATGCTTCCTTACTGACTAATATTTATTGGATACTCCGCTCACCGCCGCGTCTACATTGGAATCCCGCGCATCCCGCTCGGCTCTAACGGCGCGACCAAACGCCACCGCCGCGGAAGAGGGGGGCCAGCAGGCGAAGTCAGCTTCAGTTCTTCCGGTTGCCCCGGCGACGCATGGAGGCGGTGCACTTGGGGCAGTACCACTTGCCCTTCGGCGGCTGCGTAATGCCCACGCAGGGATAGTGGAACCACTCGTAGGGGCAGGCGTCGTTGTCGCAGGCCACCATGTCGCCGTAGGACACCTGGTTGCAGGTGCAGTAGCGCGGCTCGTTGGGATCGTACGACCACTCGCCCTCGTTCGTCTGCTCCACGACGAGTCCGTTCTCGCCGATCGTCAGGCTGGCGCCAGGAGTTAGCGCAGTGGTGGGCAGGCTCATGCTGGCCACTCCTGCGGAAACGCCGCCAGCCACATTGCCGGCGTTGCCCGCCAAACCTACGGCTCCTGCCGCCCCCATGGAGAGCGAGCCGTGGGCCAGGCCACCGGCCGAGAGATTCGTCGAGGCCGCAGCTACAGCTGCTGCTGCTGCCGCAGCCGTGGAGAGCATGTCCACCGACTCCACACTCATCGAGGAGGTCGACGAGGCGATCGAGTTGCCCCCGGACGTGGAGGCGCCCAGCGTCTGCACAGCCAGAGTTGTGGGCAGCTGCAGGGCCGTGTTTAGCTTCTTCTTCTGCTTCTTCTCCTGGTGGTGAC
Source organism: Drosophila burlai (assembly GCA_008042655.1). Lineage (NCBI taxonomy): Eukaryota > Metazoa > Arthropoda > Insecta > Diptera > Drosophilidae > Drosophila > Drosophila burlai. Next base: position 140,687 of record VNJT01017087.1, on the reverse strand, counting down.
TGCTGTGCCCGCTGTGGCTGCTGCTGTGTCCATGGTGGCCATGCCCATGCCCATGTCCATGCCCGTGGCTGGTGTGGTGCGTCTGGGAGTGGTGAGAGTGGTGCGCGCTGCTGGTGGCTCCGGCGGCGCCGCTGGTGGCCAATGCTGTTCCGCCCGCCACTGCTGCTGCGCCGCCGGGCTGCTGTAGGCCACTCTGGCCCGCCTGTGACCAGAACTCGGCCGTAGTACCTGCCGCTCCATGGATGGCTTCATAGCTGGCCTTCAGACTGGCTGTTCGGCGTCCCTGCTGCATCTGCTGGGTGGCCACGATCGCTTGGCTGGCAGCTGCCGCAATGGCGCTGGAAGCGGAGGCTCCTCCGCCAAGCTGCTGCAGGTTGTAGGTCACCGTGGCGCTGCCGCCGGCAGCGGGGTGTCCCCCATGTCCATGGCCAGTGGCTGCTGTTGCCATTGGTGCGGAGGATACAACAGATTGTCCCTGTGCCTGTGCCGCTCCTCCGGAAGTGGTGAGAACGCTGTGGGCCAAATTCGTGGGCAGCTGGCGCACCACCGAACCGGCAGCTCCAGTCAGGGAAGTGGTGGCCAGGCTGCCGGCGCCGCCAGAAACGCCCACACTGACTCCCACGGTCACGGGCAGGGTGAGATGCGTGGCGGCTATGCTGCCGACATGATTGGCCGCCTGGGCCTGCGCGGTTGTGACGTTAGCCAGGCCAGCGGCGGCTGCTGCAGCTGCTGCCGCCGCTGTGGCGGACACAGTGGTTGCTCCCGGTGCGGCCGCCGAACCGGAAGCGACAACGGGCAGTGAGTGGTTGAGATTAGCGCGCTTTTCCTGAACAGGCACCGTGCAGATGGTCTCGCGACGCTTTTCCAGCTTGCGGTGTCGCTGGCTGGCACTGAGCTGGGCAGCCGAGATGCTGGCGAGGGCTCCGGCGTTGGTCAGAGCCATCACGGTGGAGCCTGTGCCGGCGGCAGAGCCGGCAACGTGGCCCGCAGAACTGTTCACCAGACTGTTGGTCGAGCTGGCGCCGTAGTAGCGGTTCTCCTTCTGGTTCATGCTCATCAGCAGGGCTGTGGCTGCGGTGGAGTTGCCGTCCAGCTCCAGGGAGCGACGCTCGAGGATCTCGGTGATGCCGTTGTTGTCCGCCTCCAGTTCGCACTTGAACTTGAAGAGCTCGCTGTCCAGACGCCGCAGATAGCGCTCCACCAGCTCATGGATCTGCGTCGCGATGGCCACCTTCTCGTCGGCGTCCTCCATCACCTTGAAGTACTCGCCGCGCAGGCTGTGGAACTCTGTGTCCATGGACTCGTGCTGCAGCTCGTCGCGCTTGCACTGCTTGAAGAAGAGGTGCGCCTTCTTGTCCAGCGAGTCCATGTTGTCTGTGGATGGAGTGGATGAAGGATTAGACGCTGCAACCCAAGATTCTTTTGGGGGACGACTCACTCTGCACTGCAAGATCGAGCTCGCGCATCTCTGTGAAGCGGTCGCGCAGCTCCTGCGGCAGGTGCTCGATCATCTCCAGGTAGTCTTCTAGGTAGAGCATCTTCGATGTGTTGCTGCTGGGCCGTAAAAGAGGCGGCAGAGCGTTAAGAAAAGTATGTTTGCAAAATGTTTGTCACAAAAACTGCGGCAGTGTGTCTGCAAAGTTTTGCGTTTAAAATGCCGAGTATTCCGTTGTTGACAGAGTGAATTTAACTCTAAATGTAGCTGGTCACACTTAAATGGTTTCCGAGCCAAAAAGATATCGATAGTTTAGACGATTGAAGTTATCGCATATTCCCATTTCAATTTGAAAAATTCGTTTGCTAATCAAATCAGCCGTTAAATTAAAATTTAAACTATTAAAATCACAAAAAATTTAAGTAAACTCGGGATAAACAATTAGGTATCTTGATTGATTGTTCAACTTTATCGTTTAATTCACTTATTGCCTGGCAAATGCGCTTTGCCCGTTCTTGGGTCTGGGATTTGAGGCTTCCAGGGACACACGCGTCCTCGTCCCACACCTCCGGGAGCCGGACCACACGTCATATACTACAATACATACATAAATGTAAAAAGCTTAGCTTAAACTTAACGAAAGTGCTTAGAGTTTGGAGTCGGTCCATACGGCTAGATTAACTTATTCGAATGCGAGGGCGGCGCGGGGAATGATCCAAACGAGGTCTGAACGCAACGGAGCGCAACAGAAACAAGTCAAGCTGCTAAATGCATCCAGTTACTAGCTAGCTAGCTAGCTAGCCAGCGGAAGCGGCCGCCTCCAGCCACGGCTGCCTGGCTGCCGCCTGCTGTTATCTTTTGGTGTCGACGACATCTCCCTTTCTCCAACGCTCCGAATGCGCTGCGCTGTGGAACGGGTACAACGGCCGGGCAAAGAGGGGAAGGCGCGCGAGGGAGGAGCCAAGTGGGAGCGGGAGGGGGCTCCTCAGCAATACTAAACGTAATCATAATACACACAAATCGTAAAACGCTAATCCCTAGTCACACAGCTACGCACAACACACAACACAGTCGATTTCCCCCATCCCAGCATCCCGTCTCGTACCGTTCCGACCACCTCGACGACGACGAGGATGACTATATAGCCATCTCGGGCATCTTGTTGTGCTTGAGGTTGATCTGCACGCTCTGCGAGAACATCTTGATGATGCCGTAATTCTCATTGGCGTACACCTTCAGGAAACTGGGCACGTTCTTGTGCAGCAGTTCGTGGCAGAACTGTGGATACCTTCGGTACGCCGGCTGCTTGTCATCCCAAATGGCCAGCAGGTCGCAGTCGTCGCTGCAAAGCAAAGTCGGAGATATGAAGACATTCGCCTCGAGTGGCTCGTGTTCTGCGCCGTCACTCACCGCACTTCGTTGGTGCACTCGTCCAGCGATATGATCAAGTACTGGATCTTCAGCTGGGCGCACTGATTGTAGATGTCCGACGACTGCTGGCGACTGTACACCGAGTACACGTGCTCCGTGCGGTCCCTGCAAGAGCGCAAGATTGCAAGTGTTTGGCCAAATGGAGTGAGACGGGGAGACGACGGGTCAGGTCATCTCCCTCTAATTGGAGGGCATGTGGGTTGGGACTCTAATACTCACGCCATCTGACGCATCTCCAGGTGCGCATGGTTGACAATGGGCCGCTTGGTGGTCAGGTGCACGGTGCCGATAATCTCAACGGGGCCCGCAAAGACGGCATCTCGCTCCGTGTTCAGCTTGATCCACTCGAGCATGCTGTCCAGGTCGTCGGCATTGTAACGCGTTGGTAGATACTCCTCGCGGATGTTCTGGGAAGGAGTCGCAGGAGCATTAAGATTTGAATCGGGGACAGAAACCAAGGCGAACCTACCACCATGCCCGGGTCGAACATGCTCAGCAGGAAGACGGCCAGGGAGACCGACCAGAAGATGTTGCGCTGCCGGTGGTACCACACCTTGGAGCACACTGTGGGCGCGATGACGCAGCCCTGAGTGAAGCTGAGGAAGAAGAGCTTGCGCACGGCCAGTCCGATGACGGTGAAGACGACCATTTGCAGGAAGCTGTACATGCAGTGCAGGTTGAAGATCTGGGCGCTAACCGTGGGCACCACGGAGCTGCGCCTGGAGCCAGTCCGCTTCTGGCGACGCTGGCTGCTGGAGGCCGATGAGTTGGTGGAGGTGGGCTCCCCTTCCTCCTCATCTTGGGAGGACTTGGACGGCAGAGTTTCAGATGCATCTGTGGGGGACTCGGCTTCGGCTTCTGCTTCAGCCTTGCGGTTGCGGTCGGGATTTGCTTCCGGGCTGATTAGATCCTCCTCCGGTTCCTCTTGCGGATGCTTGTCGACACCGAGCAGCGGGTCGCCCGCATCGCCAGCAGCTTCTTTGGTTTCCTGCGCCCGCTCCTTTCGCTGCTTGTCGCTGTTGCGATGGATCTGCGCCCGCAGCCGTTGAATGTCCTGCATGAAGTCGTCGCGGGCAGGAGGCTGCTCCTGGCGCAGGCGGGCCTGGGCGCGCTTGTAGCGTTCGTAGTCGTAGTCGCAGCTCTTGAGCAGGCGGAAGCACTGTTGCAGCTGCAGCTCTGTCTGCCGGTTGGACATGTCGCCCATGGACACGCGGTGCTCCTCGAGGAAGTCCTCGAGCACATAGTTGCGGGCGCGTTCGCGCTGCTCCTCGCTGACGGCGCTGGCGGCGGCGCCGCTCTTGCGCCAGCGCCGGAAGAACATGGCCAGCATGACCACGCCGTACATGCAGTACGGCTTCACGATCAGCGTCTTCACCAGCTGCCACAGCTCCGACCAGGCGATGCGCGCGTACAGCGGGTTGCAGGCGGAAAGGTTGGCCACAAAGCCAACCTTCACCTGGAGCGCCCAGTGGGCCCAGAGGTCGCAGTAGTGCGTGTGCAGCTCCAGCAGCTTGCCCTGCATGCTGCTCGCAAAGAGCAGCGCCAGCAGAATGAACTTCAGCGAGAAATAGTCGCCCTGCAGCGGATCTTGCGTGTGTCCGAGCCGCCGGCTGCGCACCTGGCGCACCTGACGCACCAGCGTGATGAGGAAGACGGAGAGCGAGACGCTTAGCTGCCAGGTGCAGAGGAGCTGGCTGTTGCCGTGCGACATCACAAAGGCCAGCGCGTGGCCGACCAGGTGCGACAGAGAGTAGTCCAGAGCGAAGGCGTTGGCCACGCCCGTGGGCAGGGCACTAACGTTCCAGGACGTCATCACGATCAGGATCTGTGTGGTGAAGATGAAGGTGGAGAACTGCCAGGAGAGCAGGGCGCAGGCGGTGAACAGCGACATTGCGAATATCTGTGGAGGTGGAGGCGGCGGCAGAGTCATTAATGAACTTTCGTCCGACGTGGAAAGGCGGGCGCCTTGGTCTCACCATGAACAGACGCGACGTGTGCCGCTGTCGATGGATGATGCGTCCGATGCAAATGCAGAGGTAGAACATCTGCAGGAAGATGAAGGGAAAGGCGAAGTTCTCTCGAGCCAGCGGTCGCTCGTAGATCTTCGCCACGAAGCTGTGGAACATCACGTAGGAGATCACGCCGTATATGCCACCGAACACGTTCTCGCTGAGCAGCGTCCCGTAGAGATACAGCACCAGCAGGGTCACCCCGCCCATGAGCCACACGAACTCCAGGTAGAACTGCATCGGCTGGACCAGTGGGTTGAAGCCGGCGCGGACCACATGATAGAAGTACCTGTGGACAGAATGATACCATTAACCAGCTCCTCCTCCACCTCCTGGACACACTCACGCCGTGACCAGCTCCGGCAGCACGTAGAAGCGCTGCAGCACATTGACACTGTGCGGATACTCGATGTCCGTGACGTTCTTCAGCTGCTCATAGCCGTGCCAGAAGTCCGGGCCGTCGGCCAGCCGCTTGTAGAAGGCATAGTACAGGGCGTCCTCCCGTCGGAGGAGAGCCTCGCGCTCCAGCTGGTTCAGCTGCTGGATGTTGGTGCGCGTCTCGAAGATCACGCGCACATGTTGCACGTACAGGAAGAAGAAGCCGGAGCCTGTGGGGGCACCGATGATTAATCTTGCTGCCCGGAAGGGGGGCAGAGATGGCGCCCGCCGGCCGGGGTACTCACCGATTAGCGCATGCGACAGGATCACATACAGATTGGGCTCGCGCATCGTGCAGCTGGTCGTCTCACTGGGTGACTGTGGCCAATTTAGCAACCATTATTTATTTCACAACGTAAAACGAATCGTTTCTCCTTTTGCAGCGGGGAAAACAGAGGCACCGATCAGCTGTTCCTCGCCCCGAGTCCGGGCGGTGTGACCAGAGCTCACCAATGGCTAAAATCCGTTCCGTTGCACACCTGGTCGCACTCACATCCAGCGTTCATGCGTTTCCAAAGTAATGTATTGCCCGAGTAAATGTGGAAACAGAGAATCATTATCAGGAAAGTAACTTCTTGGAAAATTGGCAAAAAGTAACACTGTTTCTTGCCCATCTCGCAGCTCAGTCTCGTTGATTTTTCACAAATACACGTTATTTACGATTTCGCCAGCGCTGGAATTCGTCAATTTTGACGCATAAACTTAGTAGGTGTCGCTCGCTTTTCACGCTTTTCAGCAGTAGTCCGCTTTGGAGAGGAAAATCGCGTAAATAAACATAGAATCGCCATGAACCGCTACGCGGTAAGCTCGCTGGTGGGCCAGGGCTCCTTCGGCTGCGTGTACAAGGCACAGCGCAAGGAGGACAGCAAGGTGGTGGCCATCAAAGTGATCTCCAAGGTGAGTGGATGCCCAGGTGCAGATGCAACAAGTATACTACATGAACATGCCCCATTGCAGCGCGGACGGTCCACGCGGGAGCTGAAGAACCTGCGGCGCGAGTGCGACATCCAGGCCCGGCTGAAGCATCCGCACGTGATCGAGATGATCGAGTCCTTTGAGTCGAAGACGGACCTCTTTGTGGTCACCGAATTCGCCCTCATGGACCTGCACAGGTATCTGTCGTACAATGGCGCCATGGGCGAGGAGCCGGCACGCAGGGTGACCGGGCATCTGGTGTCGGCGCTCTACTACCTGCACTCCAACCGCATCCTGCATCGCGACCTCAAGCCGCAGAACGTGCTGCTGGACAAGAACATGCACGCCAAGCTCTGCGACTTCGGGCTGGCGCGCAACATGACCATGGGCACCCACGTGCTCACCTCCATCAAGGGCACGCCGCTGTACATGGCCCCGGAGTTGCTGGCGGAGCAGCCGTATGACCATCACGCGGACATGTGGTCCCTGGGCTGCATCGCCTACGAGAGCATGGCCGGACAGCCGCCGTTCTGCGCCAGCTCCATCCTGCACCTGGTCAAGATGATCAAGCACGAGGACGTCAAGTGGCCGAGCACGCTGACCAGCGAGTGCCGCTCCTTCCTGCAGGGCCTCCTGGAGAAGGACCCCGGCATGCGCATCTCGTGGACACAGCTGCTGTGCCACCCGTTCGTCGAGGGGCGCATCTTCATCGCCGAGATGCAGGCAGAGGCGGCCAAGGAGTCGCCGTTCACCAATCCAGAGGCGCCTCTGGTCAAGCCCTCATCGAACCAGGATGCAGGCGATCTGGACGAGGCACTGGCCGCTCTGAACTTTGACGAGGCGCCGCCGGAGAACCTGAGTACGTCGCGAGACAGCATCAATGCCATTGCGCCCAGCGATGTGGAGCATCTGGAGACGGATGTGGAGGACAATATGCAGCGTGTAATCGTTCCCTTTGCGGATGTCTCGCTTAGGGATCTGTCCGCGGTGCGGGGAATGCCACCTGTGGTGGTCCACCAGCCGCTGCTCAACTCGCACACCTGCTACGTGAGCGGCAACTCGAACATGATCCTGAATCACATGAATGACAACTTTGACTTTCATGCCTCCCTGCGCGGCTCGGCGGCGCAACCGAAGATCGTTGCAGCAGTGCGGCAGTCGCGCAGCAAGGATCTGGAGAAGCGCAAGCTCAGCCAGAACCTGGACAACTTCTCGCTACGCCTCGGCCACAACGGCGCTGCAGAGGCCTTCACTCAAGAGAAGCCCGCGCAGGAGAAGCTGTCACAGGAGAAGCTGACGCAGGAGAAGAATCAGCCGGCTCAGAGTCAGCCACAGGCACAGCTGCAGTCACAGTCCCAGCAAAATGCACTTCCCCAGCAGCAGCAACAACAGCCACTGAAGCATTCGATGCATTCCACCAACGAGGAGAAGCTGAGCAGCGAGTAAGTGACCTTTTCAGCCATAGAATATCGTGGGGATTGCTAACCCTTCTTCCTTTTTCCCCCGTAAAGCAACACACCGCCCTGCCTGCTGCCGGGCTGGGACAGCTGCGACGAGTCCCAGAGTCCGCCCATCGAGAACGACGAGTGGCTGGCGTTCTTGAATCGCTCCATTCAGGAGCTGCTGGACGGAGAGCTTGACTCACTCAAGCAGCACAATCTGGTGAGCATCATCGTGGCGCCGCTGCGCAACTCCAAGGCCATTCCCAGGGTGCTCAAGAGCGTGGCGCAGCTGCTGTCGCTGCCCTTCGTGCTCGTGGATCCAGTGCTGCTCGTAGATCTCGAGCTGATCCGCAACGTGTACGTGGACGTCAAGCTGGTGCCCAATCTCATGTACGCCTGCAAGCTGCTGCTGTCGCACAGACAGCTCTCGGACTCCGCCGCCTCCGCACCGCTGACGGCGGGCTCGCTTAACCGGACGCTGCGCAGCATTCCGGAGCTGACGATCGAGGAGCTGGAGACTGCCTGCAGCCTGTACGAGCTGGTTTGCCACCTGGTGCACCAGCAGCAGCAGTTCCTCAGCCAGTTCTGCGATGCGGTGGCCATCCTTGCAGCGAACGATCTCTTCCTCAACTTCCTCACGCACGGTAGGCTGTGGTGTGGTCAACCTAATCAGTTCCAGTCTCAATCCCCTCCATCTCTCTCTCTCTCTCTCTCTGCAGACTTCCGGCACTCTGACTCTGACTCTGCCTCCGTTCGTCTCGCCGGCTGCATGCTGGCCCTGATGGGCTGTGTGCTGCGCGAACTGCCCGAGAACGCCGAGCTGGTGGAGCGGATTGTCTTCCATCCGCGGCTGCATTTTGCGGCACTCCTGCAGAGCCGCCACCATCTGTTGCGCCAGCGCTCCTGCCAGCTCCTGCGGCTGCTGGCCCGCTTTAGCCTGCGCGGAGTGCAGCGCATCTGGAATGTGGAGCTGCGGTTCGCGCTGCAGCAGCTCGCCGACAACCACTCCTATCCCGCCCTGCGCGGAGAGGCGGCCCACACCCTCGACGAGATCAGTCACTTTACGTTTTTCGTTACCTAGCCGGCACTGTCATTTATTGGCGTCAGGCGTCCCTATCCGAACAGATCCTGAATGTTGCCCTGGAAGTAGTCGATCAGCTCGTCGATGTAGTTCCCGAAGCGGTCGAAGTTGAGCAGGTAGCCGCTCTCGTTGCAGTCCTGTTCGTACATCTCGTTCAGCTTGGACACATCCTTGTCGGAGAGGCCGCGTCGCTGGCCCAGCGAGGCGTACGGATCCTGTGGCGACGGAGAAGAATCAGTATAATTATTTAATACTCGCCGAGGTATATAAACCTTTACATATATTATCTACAGGTTAGTCGTAAGTCCTATGTGAAGTCATTGATAGATAACTAAGATAGCTTAATCCGCACATTGAACTAGTCTTTAAGAACTCCAACAGAACAAAAGAATACTCAGCTTGGCCTAGGAGGGGTGGCCTTAGCCAACTTGGTGGGGCTTTAACTCAAATCACACGAATCTGACAAGGCTTAAAGGCGCACGTCCTAGGCTGGGTGCACAAAGATATTACTGTTCCTCGCCAGAATATAAAGGCAATGACAGCGTTGTTGAAACACACACAAGCTCCTGCCCTTAGAATATATAGCCTTATCGTCGGTATGTACATAGACATTGGGAAACTATTGTTGAACATAATTATTTGACTAGCAAGAGGAACATCGGTTTGGTGTTTTGTATTCCATATATGATAATGTTATTATATGCTTGTTGAAGTGCATGTTTATGCGTAGGGGATATCAATGGGTATCAAGTATCAAACTGAATTAAATGTTCCCACGACTATGACACACAATTAGCGCTAGTTTCATTTCATTTATGGAACACTCACCAGTGGCTCGATGGTGGCCTTTCCGTTCTTGCTGAAGGCCCGCGAGCTGTAGTGCATGACGCTCTGGTAGTCGTACTCCACGCCAAAGTTGGTGATATGCGTCCGGGCGTACTTGTTGAAGTTGTGCGCGTGTCCGTCGAGGATGTTCTCCCAGTTGATCTTCACGTACTCGTCGCGCTCCGTGGCGCTCTGCTGATGGTAGAAGCCCAGCGCGTGCAGCAGCTCGTGCACCACCACGCCATGGGTTACGCACTTGGGCGTGTTCAGGTTGAGCACCTGCCCGCCCTGCCGCCGGCCGACGCTGGACCAGCAGCCCGAGTAGTTGCCCTTGATGAGCAGCCAGTGCTTGTCGCCCTGCTCGTACGGCCGGAAGCGGATGCAGGTGCGTTCGTGGTACTCCTTGAAGGCCTTCAGTATCACCATGGTCTGGTTGTCAGCTACGGAGCAGGCATTGCATTAGCAGAGGGGTGTAGTGCAGCAGGTCTACTCACTAAAGTCCTGCGGATCGATGTAGAAGGGCACGGCTGCCTCTGGCCAGGTGAGTCGCTCGTTGAGCAGCCCGTTCCTCAGCAGCTCGCGGTGCAGCATGATGTCGCCCTCGAAGAGGCCGCAGTGCTCCCAGATGTTCGTCTCGCTATCCTCCGTCCAGAAGTTGAAGGCGGGACCTGCAAAGTGGCAGCGGGGGATTACCATATGCCCTTCGTAGACTCCAAACGGTCGCACCTACTATTGTGCCTGCGCAACATCTGCATGTTGGCGCCCCATCTGGGGGTGGGCGGCACCCGCGGCGGAGATTTTCTTGTGACCGGCGTCTGGTTTTTTCTTAGAGTCGCTGTTGCAGCTTCTGTTTCCGCTTCCATTTCCGTTTCGTGTTTCGTTGCAGTTCCCATTCCCGTTCCCAGAGTGGCGCCCAGGGCCAAGGCCACCATTAGAGCCAGAGACAGGCCGGGCACGATGAGCGCGCTCCTCGGCATTGTTGGGGTAAAAGAAACGCCGGCTGGGCCGCGTCGCCGCTTTTATATGGCCCTGCGTACGGGCGGGGCAATGCCAGTTCCCAATCCCAATCCCATTCCCATTACCATTCCAATTGAAAGTACGAGTGAGTACTGAGTGCTGAGCGATCGGAGCGGGCACGACGCCCACGCCGACGGATTTATGCATAACATAACGGATTTATTGGCTCTCTCTTTCGGCGCGCATTCGAATTCCCCCGCCACAACTCCACAGCTCCACGGCTTTTACGGCCTGTGGTTTCAAATTTAATTGGGATACTGGGTTATCAGTGGCAACGGTGTGCGCATATGAAAATAGCACAGCCACCCGGCCGGCCACTGGGCAGTCTCCTCCTTCGTCCACGTGACCACGTGGGTCACGTCCGCACAGAACAACATATAGTATTGTTTGACCGGAATGAGGGTCGGTTCGTAAATAAATCCAAATTGTTTTCTGAATTTGTTAAATTTAAATTTCATTGCTTTAAGAAAGTCTAACTTATTTTAAAGTTATGCTTAATTCGTTGAACAGATATTAGGTATTTCGAGCATCCATCCTTGCCGGGGAAGTTGATCTAGACATAGCCAGTCTCTAAGGGAATATATCTTTAAAGCTATAAGGACTACTCTCCCATACCGCCCTTAAAAGCAACAAAAAACATTTGTTATTCAAGTTGAATTTCTTTAATTAATATAAGAGGAAGGGAGCCAACTTTGAGAAGGTTAAGTTTGTATATCCTTGCAGTTTGTAATTGGATTAATGAGGGAAAATGAAAGAAACCACAACTAATTGTCTTATGCATTTGATCATGCTAGTTTTCCTTCTTTCTTTAATTTTAATGCAGATCGCTCAGAGTTCCGGGTATTTATAAAGGCTTCGCTAAGTGTTCTAGGATTAAGGATTTTTAATTTTTAATTAAGCAAAAAGCAAAATGCAATCGAAAGATCTTTTGACATCTCATATTAATGACTTGAGCATTGCCCACTTTGCATGCCGCATCGACCGTTGGTCAAGTTTCTTGAACCCGCGACGAACCCCATCAATTGATGGTGGCATCTGGCGTCTGTCAGGTGCAGTGACAGTGGCAAAAGTGAGATGTCTTCTCCCTTTCTCTGACCCAGACCCGGATGGGTTCGCCAGTTGCCCGTTGCCCGTTGCCCGTTGAGTGGGTCAACGCGGCCGAAAGTGGGTCGCAACCAGGAAGCCACGGCACCCACAAGATTGGCAGAACACGATATTGCTAACCCACTATACGGAGGAGGGCTTGGTGCCACTTTTGTGAGGCCAGGAATGCCATGGCAGCCTCTGGCTTTGGCTGTGCCTCTGCGATTTATACGTCGTCCCACAACTATTCAGCTAATCTGCAATCTCGGCAATCTCGGCAATCTAGATCCATCCAGGAGACCCCAAGAGCTGCGCGAGAAGCTGGCTCTGGCTCACCAATTACACCGCCGCCGTCGCCGCACAGACATTTCTTTCTAACTAGTTGCCGCTGCACTTTCACTACGAAATTGCACCAAAATCTTAGCCGCATTGCAATGATTTTGAGAACATTTTGGTCATGGCAACTGGTACTGGCCAGCGGATGCAGCAGTCACTCTGCTGCAGCTCCGGTCTGCAGCCAGCCAACTTGAAAAACACATTTGACGTACTATCTGAGATGTACTTGATCTTTGTCGAAAACTTGACACACTTTTTCGGTCAACGGCTGGCAAATGGCAACGACTTCCAGCCCCGGAGAGTGTGTGGCTGTAGCTGCTCCAGCGGAGCGCGGCGGCGGAAAATTCGAGGGAAATCGCTGGCAGTCGCGTCATCAGCATCAGCATCAGCATCGTTCAAATGCAATTTTCAATTGAGAAAGTTAAGCGGCAGAGATTGTAAATTCGAGACAAGAGCTATGTGGTTAGATGCCTCTTCCTCCCGGCGGTAATTGACTTCCTGCAAGGCGCCGAGAACGTTGCAACTCATTAATGCACCCGAAAAAAAGAAGTGAGCTAAGCTATGAGCTGACATTAAAATTAAGCTCAGGAAAAGGTTGCAAAAAAGTTTAGCAATATGTTAATAATTGTTATGAAAAATACCTTAAGAATCCACAATATATATCCCGTATTGTGCTGTGTATTAATGCCACTCTGTGGCTGTGTCTTGCGAGGCACGGCCATGGGACGTTGGAGGACCTGCATCTGCCTCAGCGGGTTCTGGCAGTCTGGCCTCTTCTCTTGCTTTTTCACTTTTGGCGAGCGCGACAGTCACTTTCTGCGCCAGTGGCCCAGAAACCGGCATTGTTTGCGGAGCCATCGACTCTAGAGGCATGTGTGTATGCAAACTGGAGAGCTGGGAGCAGGAGGAGGAGGAGCAGGTGGAGGAGGAGGTGAAGCCGGAGGAGCACTAGTGTTCGATACGATGGCTCAGATTTCTCCACTTCCTTTAGGCCGCTGTTGCTGACACAAAACTGTCATCAACATATCAGCACCGCTTTGGGGAATGTCAAGTGGCGGAGCAGAACAATGGGGCAGGGAGCATGGAGCATGGAGCATTCAGCTTGCAGCTTGGAGTTTGGAGAAGCAAGCACTGGGATTTCACCTATAGGAAAAGCAGCTTTCCCACCAGCTTCCCCGGTTACGGCACCAAAAACTAGCAAATCTCAGGCGCTGGCGTGCGTAAAAAATGAAATCAAATCCAATGGCGGCAAGCAAACCAAAACAAACTCCGCATGAAGCCCAAAGCCAAACGCTGGCCCCCAAACCAGTTGCGGCAGTTTCCTTCCGGAATCAATTATTTTTCACTTTGCTGATTTTTCACGTTCATGGTCACAAATCTGCAACAGCAGCAGCAGCAGCAGCCGCAGCAACAGCATGCAACAGTGCCCAGTTCGGCAGTGTGTCAGTAGTGGCAACCACTCTGCGTCACGACTGAGTGCCTTGTTTTGTGTTTTGCTGTTTGTTTCGTGCATTGCTTTGCTTTGTTTTGCTTATGTTTCGTTTCGTGTTTTCCATTTTGGCTCTTGCACATTTTCGTGCGCTTTTCCGAGGAGGAGATAATGCAGCCGCATTTCGTTATTGTTAACGCTTCCCATTTTTTGCGTTAGCGGCATTTGGTCGAGTGACTGACGATGGCAGATGGGAGGCAGTGAGACCACCGACCGGTAGAGCTGCGACGACGACGACGACGACGACGACAACGATCCGGTAGACTTTTCCGAGAAATTTCTATCAGTCAATTCAACATTAGTTTAATTGGTGAAATTGCCATGGATTTTATTTTGTTTTTGTGCTATTTGTGGCTCTATTTTGGGTTGCTTTTCGGCTCGGCGAAAGTATCTGGTGTCCATGTGCGGTCATACCGAGGAGACGCCTGTTACAGTTATATAGTGGCTTCCAGAAGGGTGTCAAGGCGAAGCGATCTGTGCCCCAAAACGAAAGACTTAGGCAACGAACTGGCTGCAAAAAGCCAGCCGCCTGCCGCCTGTCGCCTGCCGCCTGGCAGAGCGAAAGTTATCTAGCCAATTGATCGATTACCAACTTTCTACGGACGGAGAAATTATAATAAGTGCAATTTGCAATGATTCTGAGACAGGAGAGCGGGCTGTCGAGCGAAAGCAGAACATATTTTACATGGCTGCAAGGGGATCGACTTAATTGCCTCTGCGACTGGAGCACACGAGGAAAATCAAGATCAAATATCTCAGCTAAGGCATTAATTTGCCTCCAATTCGAGTTAAGCTTTGATCTTACAGAGGTTTTTATAACCAGCGGAGATCCCAGAAATAATAAGAAATATATGTTTGAATAGCACCTAAAATTTTATAAAAAATATTATTTTGTTGGTAAATAAAATTAGAAGGGTGATATTGTGTAAGCCTTTTCAAGGCTCTTGTTTCTGGTATTAAAGCCTCGTAATTTCTTGAATTTTCGAGTGCAGCCTTTTAAGCATTTTTCAATTTCCCAAGCATAATCCTGGCACTTTTCCACGTGTATTTTCTAGTTTAAAATAATAGTTCCCTTTTGAGGCTCTTGTAATTGATCTTAAAACCTCTTAACTGCTTTAAATTTCCACTCTAGCCTGTTAAGCATTTCCCCCTCTGTATTTTCTATGCTTTTGTCAAGGTTGTTACCATTTCAAACTCTTTTTACTTGTATTAAAATCTTAATTTTCGCGTGTGGGCTTCTCTGTTCATTTCCCTGGTATTTCCCTAATACTTTCCTCACATTTTCCTGACACTTCCCCCCCATGGCTTGGTGGCATTGAAATCTTACCTAACCCAACTAAAGGCCATGGCTTGTGCCACTTTCGGGGCATCGCGCATACGCCACCGATCCTCGCACTTCGGCTGAGGCCTCGGCAAGTGCCTCGGCTGCGTCTCGTGCTCGGCCTGAATTCGTCTCTGGCTTCGTGGCGCTTCAACTCAATCCGGAGCCGGAGCCTCTCTTCGTCGCCTCTCTTTGGGTGTTTGAGCGCTTTTCCGCTCAAACATGTTTGAGTTGCAGCTGCTCAACTGTTATCACTAAGGCGCCGGCGAGCGAGCCATTCGTCAAAACGCTGTGCCGTTGATAAGACGTGTGTCCCAGAGAGAGAGAGAGAGAGAGGGAGAGAGATAGAGAGGGAGAGCCAGAGCGGGAGAGAGAGCGCTTTACCGCGACGTTGCAACTGCAACTGCAACGGCAGCCGGTTGCGTCTGATAAGAGGCGCCCGAATGCCAAATGTATGCCAAATCAAGTGCATTGAACTCGAGCGGGGCCACCGAGCAGCAGCAGCAGCGGAGGCAGAGGCAGAAGCAGAAGCAGCAGCAGAGGCAGCAGTAGCAGCAGCAGCAGCTATGAGGCTTGATGTGGCGTGGCGCTTGCAGCGCAGTCTCAGTCACAGTCACAGCATCCGCGGATCCTTTTTCCGGCTGCGATCCTGCCAAGCAAATCTCTGAGTTGCAGGCAGTAGCAGTGGCCTCAGTCACTGCTGCTGCTGTTGCGGCTACTGCTACTGCTACTACTGCTGCTGCTGCTGCTTGAGTCTCTGTTGCGAGTTCAATGACATTTCACCTACTTGTATTCAAATTTCTGAGCAAATTGAGTGGCAAACAGCTCTTTTCGGGGGGAGTCCTGTCCTGGGGCCTTAACTCTCGCTTTCAGGACACTTTTGCGAGTGTTTAATAACCAGAGACAGAGACAGAGACATCTAGATAGAGAAAGAGGGTGAAAGAGAGGGAGAGATCCGCTAAAACTGCAAAGCCAAGGCGCAAGCAGCAGCAAGCAGCAGCAGCAGCAAATTTATAACCAAACTTTCTAAAGTGTGAAAAGGCAGCGGAGGGAAAAATAAGAAACATTAAAATTAAACAAGAACTCACAGCTCGTAAAGCTGCTGCTGCTGATGATGACAATGACGATGATGATGATGATGATGATGATGCTGCTCTGCTGCGCGCAGAATCTGCAGCAGAAAGAAATTTTTACGGCCTATCTGCGGCGCTGCTGCCTACGATTCGGAGTTGCCCCCTCTTACTCTTTTTTTTTTTGTTTTTCGAGAGTATTTGAGTTTTGGAGTCGGTTTTTTTGAGGGCAATTAAAAAGTTGTCGAGCTGCGTTGTCGATTGTCTGTTGTCCGTTTGTCTGTTTGCCTGTTGTATTACCGCTGTTTGGCCAAAAATTTACCGTTGCCTTCTTGCCCAGATGTTGGTGTTTTTTTTTTTTTTGGGTTTTTGATTTTTCGTTTTTTTTTCTTGTATTTTTTTTTTTTTTTGGGCCCGATTTGTATAGGCCTATTGCGACGCGTCTTGGCTTTCTTCAATCCATCGAGCGCGGCACGGGCCCGGTTAATGTCTTTAATTGAATTAAATGCCTTTAGGTACAGTGCACTTTGCCTATATGTGAATCTATTCAATTGTTTAAGCGGGTATTACGCTGAAACATCAACAGCAGAGCATAGTTAAATATATTTATTAATTACTTATTTATGGTGGGAAAAGTCCAAAACTTGGTTTATTTTTATTTATTGCACTTGTCCAAAAGGCTTGTAGTATATTTCTTCAACTTATATTTTCTACTCCTTTTTTATTGAATTAAAATTAACATGTATTCTAATTTATGCTAAAAATTATGTGAGCTTTTTTACAATCTGAATTTTAAATTGTGTCGCGCTTCTTTAAATTTAAATGTAAGGATCAAGGCTTAACTTTGAGGCAAATTTGCTGTTTGTTATATTATGCATTTCATGTGATTAAAATATATTATAAAATGTATACAAATATTCAAATATCTGTACATAAACCTAATTGAGCTCCCCATTGGATTTTTGTTTAGAATTTCCCATTAGATTTGCAAATGATGTATGCATTTCATACATGATTAATATCACAATTTAGACTCCCTCTTTCTCCTGCATAAAAATGCGAAAATACACGCAGTGTGCTCTGTGTGTGTGTCTTGGGGGCGTGGCCTTGGATTGTTTGCCCAATAGTTCCGCCAATTTGCACTGAAAACTGCGGCAAATGATAGGTATATATGTACATATTTCTCGGGCGATGTGCTGCGGGTGGGCGGGTGGTCGTGGGCCGCGGGGGCGTTTGTTTGATTTTATTTAATGAATTGAGTTGAATTGAAATTTTCTGTTTGGCTTGTGCGTCGCTTCGATTTTTATTTGGCCAACACAAACAGTCGGAAGAGCGGGGAGCGGTGGAGCGCCGCGGCGAAGCGCAAAATTTCTCTTCCTTGTGTTTCCCGACACCCCAATCCCTCTCTGTGTGTGTGTGTGCGAGTGTGCATGACCTACCTTTAGGAGGCAGTGGGTCCAGCATCGTGGCCAGGCGGACTTTAATCTGAACACTGGCCACAGAGATATTTCAAAAGGAAAGGAGCTTTTACATGATAATTTTCTGTGCTTATCGAAACTCATTACATAGCCAAAAATTCTTTAATTTTAGTTGGAAAGCTGTTCTGTTCTAGTTTTTATTAGCTTAACAAATCAGCAATTTAAATGTAGGATTAAAAAGATATTATATATTATTTTTTGGGGTTTTAAATATTTTAATTATGAAACTTACCCCTTATACAATTTTCAAAAATGTCAATAATTTGTTTTCAGCTGTCATGTCAAATCGACTCAGCTGTTGATACTGTTCAAGAATATATACATATGATTTATAGGGTCGGAAATGACTTCTTCACCAAGTTGCACGCTTCTGAATAAAATTATGAAATGATACTTCTTTAAATTAAATGACAGCAGCCAGTACTTGTTACATGGTATGTTAAATTAAATTGATAATACTAGACTTATTCTTGATTAAATAAAATAAATTAAATGAGCTATTGATTTTTATTATTGTTATTATTATATTAATACACATTTATGTTATTATACATTTATATATTGTTTTGTTATATGCTTTGGGTTATTCAATTTATATATTTAAAGCAAATTCATTTAACTAGCAGAAGGAGTCATCCCCCACCCATGAAGTATACATCTTCCTGATCCGTTAGATATATGAGAATAGCCTTGATTTCTGACAACATTCCATTACAATTGCTTACTAAACCTGGTAGTTATCATTATCATTATCATTAGCAATTTGAATTGAATGAACCCTTTAGAGTCTTGTGTTCAAATTATAAACTTCAAACGTAGATAGCCTTCCAAAACTAAAACAGTTTGCGTGACAATAGCTTCTTGTGCCTTTCCTAGGGTTATATTTAAGTGAGCTTCCGAAACTTCAAGTTATTGTTTTCATTATATTCATATTTCTTTAGTTATGATTACCCATTTTAAACAAAAGTCAAAAGTGTGGGCAGACAACTTTAATAGTGTCCAAGTAAAGAAACCACTGTTCACCCTTCGGTCTCTGGTAATTCTGAAGGATTACTCTCTGCAAGAAGGTTTTCCAGATCTGGAGAAACTTCCTTTGGAAAACCTTCTCCAACACGTCGAGTTGGCGAAGTCCGAACACTCTTCTCCTGCTAAATGGAAACTACTGGCTGGAGAGACATCCCCCAGTCCTTTCCCGGCAATCGATCCCCGCTAATGTTTGTCTGATATTTAATTTAAACGAAGGCTGAACTCTCAAGGCACTAGATATCTCACAGTATCTCGCTGTACTGTAGCTTTAAGATTGTAGAATTGTTAGTGGAGTGTGTGATTGCCCCCAGAACCCTTCGCATAGATGTGTTTCTCAGCAGAGCCATCGCAGTGGAGCTTTGGGGCAGCGCAGAGAGCGCAAGTCGTCGGTGTATTTAACAACTTTCGGAGATGCTTTCACTTCCCAGCGGCATTTTGGCAGCAGCTGCTGGTACTGCTGGCACTGCTGGCACTTCTTTGGTATCTCAGCAGTAGCAGCTGCAGTGCATCCTCAACCTAGATCCTGCCCGGCCTCCCCTCGATGACAACACTAATCCCTAACACAATCCCCATCCCCATCCATTGGGGGCACCCAGTAATTGGTGGACACAAATCGCTCGCACTGCTCGCACTCTGCGAAGGCAGCAACGTGAGCATAAGATCATTAGCATAAATAATGGTTAAAGCCAAACACCAACACCGCCGCGCATTACGTACCTGCCCCCACGGTGTCTGTATGCGAGTGTGCGCGGCCAGGTGTGTGTGTGTGTTTACAACACACATTTCAAAAGTCGGTGACTGTGGCACTGAGTTAGTAGTGCGTTAAGTCAACGAACGCAGTCGCGCAGACGCCGGCGGCAGTCGCGGCAGAGGCAGCGGCCGGGGCAGCGACTGCGGCAGAGCGACTCCGGCAGCGGCAAGAAAGAGCTCGGCGCTGCTCTGGCTTCCAGCGTGTCTTGGAGCCGGGAATGGGCCTGGCCTGGCCTGGCCTGGTCCGGGCACTGCCGCTGCACACCAGCGAAATAATAATGGCCATATCTTTCATATTGATCAGGGCATTGAGCCAGCAAGTGGCATAAATAATGTTGTTGGGTGTCCAAAGATTGACTTAAGACGGGAAACATAACCAAGGCATATCTGTAGTTGAAGTTTAGGACAAGAAATCAAACTTACATTCATAATTTTCTCTGGCTTTCCTGCGTATTAACTTTATATAACCGAGCCTACCTCTGCTTTTATTTAGGGTGCAATATTTTCCCGGTGGAAATTGTTTAATTTCAAGCTTCCAACCTAAACTTTTGATATTGTAATTATTATAATATACTTAAATAACATCTTATTGTAATTATTTAAAATGCTTCCTATAATTTATAATTTTATAATTTCATAAAATTTGAAGTTAATTTTATCGTTGTGTTATTATAAATAGCTCTTTATACAATGCAATGTTACTTGTATTTTCCATTACTATTTCAGTTAACATTATTTAAAGTCTAAACTTGACTCAAACTCTTGCAATAATAATACAAATTGTGTATAATAAATCATATCCTCTAGTTTTTTAATTTATATACATTTTAAGCAATGTTTCCAGTGTTTTTATATGCTTTAGATAATATATTTATTCAGTTTTCCCAGAAAGAAAGGTCAGACAATTTATAAAAAACCAAGAAGAAAGAAAGCAATACCATAAAATATATGAAATAATTAGCATTCTCCTAACAAAATATTGTTTTTGCGCGCACTACTCCTTTGCTACTCAGAATCTGTATTCCATAAAAGGTCTATCATATCTTTGTACAGTTTTACCTGTAAAATAAAATAGAGTATAAAAAATTTAACCAAGTCAAAGAAATTAAAAAGAAATAGAGTAAAATATATCAAATAATTAGCATACAGTTTTTCCGTGCATATTTTGTTTACTATTTACACCCAATAAAAGGTTAAAATGTCATTATCAAATTGCACCTTATATGTATAGCTTATACTTGTACAGTTTTAACTGGAAAATTCATTAGGACATAAATCATATTAAGAAAAAACAAGTACTGTAAAATACTTGAAATACATGAGACTCTGCTATTGAAATAAGTTTTTTGCTGGCATTATTCCTTTGCTTTTTCTGGCCTTTCACTGCAAATACCCCATAAAAGGCCCCATTATAATATACCTTATACATATATCTCACCAGACCCCATTCGATAGACTTTTCTCTCCGTGTGTGCCTCGGACTGGATGTCATCAGTTGGAATTGGATTGGATGGGATCGCTGCGGCTTGTGGCGACTATCATCGGTGGATTTTGCATCGCTTTGCATCGGCTTTCACAAACGTTGCACGCTGCCCCATGGCGCGGCGCCGTTTTGAATTGGTTTCGCATTTTTGGTTCTGGTTTTTCCTTTTCTTTTTTTTATTTATTTAATTTAATTTTTTTTGGCAAAGCAAACTCTGGCAAGTTTATTGAACCTTTCACGGCTTTGCCGACTCCGCCGCTCTCAGCTGGGCGCCATTCATCATTACCATTCTCATTCTCGTTGTGATTATCGCTCCGCTCTACGAGACTTTCTCCGGCGACGTCGTCATCCATTGTTTGGACACTGCCCTGCTTAGGCTGCAATGGGAGTTGGTAGTGGGAAGTGGGCAGTGGGAAGTGGGTAGTGGGTAGTGGGCAGTGGGAGCACTGGCGCCCACCTGGCATACCTTGTTTGTTGAGTGTTATCAGAGTGGAGTCAGCGGAGGAGGAGCTGGAGCTGAAGCCGGAGCTGGGACCAGTGCCAGAGCTGGAGCTGGGTCCGAGAGCACCTCTTCGCGGCAGTCCAGCCAAGAGACTGTCCCGGAAAGTCGGTCAAAATGTTCGGTGTAAATATTTGCCAGCAATTTAAGCTCTTTTTTTCGCCCGCCTGATAAGCGTTGTTACACAACGTGATCCGTTGCCTCGGAAAGCCCCACGTGACGTGGTGGTGCTGGGGTGGGAACCCAGGACAGCGGGGCTGAAAGGCGACACCGGAAGAGCCGGGGCTAGAACCGCTGACCCAGCGAGTGTCCGCAACGCACAAATAAAACCAAGCGAGGGCAACGATCGTAAGGGGAAGAGGGAAGCGGGAAGCGAACTTACCACCTCCCACAGTTGCAGATGCTGCAACAGCCCGTAATCAGCGCTGTTATGTGACACTCCCCGGCCTGGACACACAAGTGTCGCTGGCTGGGGTTCACCTCAAGCTCCTCACCAAATAAAACAGAGACCTGCGCCGCGCCGCACACACGCACACGCGGAGAGTAGAAAAAATTTCACCGCTTTTTTGTTCAAGTCAAGTTAACGATCGCTGCACGTTCAAGGGCCTTACGTAAAGAGCAAGCCAAACCGATCCAATCCAATCCAATACAATCCCAGCCCAATCCGAGCCAACTATAATGAAGCGGGCCGCATTAAGTCTTGGCCCTTTATGCACCATGCGCATGAAATTAATTTGATTGTCGCATATTGTCCAATCCGAGGGCCATTACATCGCTTAGCACACGCCCGGGAGGAGTAGCAGCAGCAGCAGCAGCTCCAGATACAGATACATTTACAGATACAAATTGAGCTGCAGATACAGATACTGATACTGATACTGATACCGATACCGATACTGATACTGCTGCGGGGCAGATCAACGGCCGCAGTTGGTCAATTTAAAATTCAGTGTTTTCCATGTTTTGCATAATACAAATGCCTACCAAATGAAAAAAGACAGATCGTTGAAAAAATCATTCGAAAATTAATGTAACTGGCGCTTGAATGCGCCTGCGAACGCCCTTCTGTTGGCTGGGGTCTATGCGACTCGCTGTTCATTTGGATTGCATACAAAAATAAGTCACTTAAATTTACTAGAAATATTTCTAAAATTCTAGGGAATTTATAGAGAAGAAAGGTTTTAAGTTAAGGCTCTTCGGGTACTGCTCTAAAAATAAATGCAAGTATAGCAAAAATCATTTACATTTACTAAGGAAAGAAATGTATCTAAAAATTAACATATTCAGCTTCTTGGGTAATCAAACTGACACCTCTGCCCTACAGTTTTAATATTTATTCAATGGGGAAGACCTATGCTCAAAAGAGAGAACAATACTAATTGGCTAATTGAACTGGGTACCTCTGCTTTACAACAAATTCATTAATAATGCTTTGGCCTTATTTATTTTATAGGAAAAATGTTTATAGAAAAGAGCAGAGAAAACTCCTTGGGTAATCGAACTGGGCACCGCTGCTTTACCAATAAGCATACCCAATTGTTTATTTATTTACTCAATAAGGAAAATACATAAACAAAATAAAAGATACAGCTCCGTGGGTACTCGAACTGGACACCTCTGCTTTACAGCACATTTATCAATAAAGCTCTAGCATAAATATAGTCTTAATATTTATTCAATAGGAACATTTTATATAATCGAACTGGGTACCCTTGCTTTGCTGATAAATTTAATTGTAGTGAAGAAGGATAAAATAAGCATGTATATTTATTTTAAGATTTATCCTAATAAGGAAGACTTTTTGGGTACTCGAACTGGTCACCTCTGCTCTGCAATAAATTCAACTAACAATAAAAAAGAAGCAATAAGAAATATTTATATACAAAACGGGGCACCTGTGACAGCTCAACATTTATATTTTTAACAGAAAGTGCCACTTATTAATTAGGTATTACCATATCAAATCAAAATCAAACAGTGCAAATTATAGATCTAGATTCTCCTCAAACCTCTGGGATGCACAAATCTCCCCTAAACTGTGAGAGCATCCACTTGTCGCAGTTCCCACTCCGTGGCCAAAAAGAGTCTTCTCTGGCGCTCACTTTGGGCAGATATTGTGACACGCTTTTAGAGTCGCCCCCGGTGGCAGGTAGCTCTTTAGGCAATATTTCTACTTTGCATAAGTAGAAATTTTGGTTTGACTGCGGGCTGGGTTTTTGGGCTTGAGCTTGGCTTTGGCTTTGTCTTTTATTTGCATTTCGTTGCCATCGCGGTCATTAATTTTATTTATTTTCGTTTTTAAATCAAAACTGGTTGGGCCCCGAGTGTTTGCTGTTGTTTGCCGCGGTGTTGTCAGGGACTTGCTGGGTCTGGGCCTGGGCCTGGAGCCCCGATTGGATTCATAATTTGTCATCGAATGCGTTTGTAATTTGGGGTGATTAAGCACTTTTGGCTTTGTGTTGGTCGCTTTTTGTTTGCTTTGGTTTGGTTTGGTTTGGCTTTGAATTTGTTTAGTTTTTGAGCCGACTTCATTTTAGTTTCTGTGTGTGAATGCCTGTGCGAGTTTTGATTTTTTGTATCAAGAGAGGGGCTTTGCACTTTCTCCAATTAAAATTAAATTAAATAATCGCTTCAAGACGCAGGCTGGCGCACTCTGAAGGGCCCTCGAATATATTATTTTTAATTTTTAAAAAAGCTTACCTATGTAATGTTTTTATTTCTGATAAATAAAGCCCAATAACTGATAATGTAATTTTAATTTTATTAAAAATTTTACTGATACTTTGAATTATAAATTAAATAATTCATAAATTTCTTGCTTTTTTAAAGCACAAACACTCATTAAATAATTCATTTTTCATTTTTAAAAGGCTCGAATTTATTTAAGCCGCAGAAATCATTCATTATATAATTTTGAAATGTATTTAATTTGTATAATATCTGCACTTCTGTTAAATATTTTTTAAATATATGATTCTATTGTTTTTAAAAAGCCCTACTATAAAAATGTTTATTGTGTCTTAATTTTTCTATAAATAAAAATCTTGCTTGTACAAGCCACAACAAAAATTAATAAAGATATAATTGTAATATATTAATGTTTTAATTATACAAAAAGCTCTACTGATAACTATATTGTGTCTTAAATTTTTTGAAATAAATATCTTGTTTATTTAAGCAATAAAAATCTTTAAATATTATTTTATTTATGTATTTACTTTATCTATTTTATGTCTTGAAATCTGATAAAAATCATTAAATATATCATTTTAATATATATTATTAATAAATTAATTATTAATATTAATTTAAGCCACAAAAAATCAATTAATATATATTTATAAGCTTGAAAACTGCGTTATCTTGACATATTTTTAAGTTTCAAGGAAACTATTAGCTTTAAGCATTGAAAAATATAGAATATTTGAGGAAAGCTAAGTGCAAATCCAAATGGGACTAAAGCCAATTTAGAAAAAAATTTATTTTAAGGGAATTCAATTCTATAACTTAAAAATAAAATGCCAGAATAGCTAAATTTAAATCGGAAAGGGGTTTAAACCTATTAAAAAATTATAAAGCCCTCTTTGGAACCCGTTCTATAAATATTTCTCCGATTGCAGATCGATTTCTTACCAAGATATACCTCTGAGGGAAAGGCACTCTCTACAGCTTCCTGCCCACCCCTCCAGGAAAAGGAGAGGAAAGCCGAAAAGGAAGAGGAACTAGCTGCCCCAACAACCAATACCTCCCTCCCCCCCGCAGAGCCGCTTTCAGAGTCACAGTCACAGTCACAGCCACAGTCGCAGTCGCAGCCGGAGCAGTGAAGCGCAGCAGCAAGTTGAATAAACTTTGCAAAGAGCGTGGATAAAAATTAAGCGCTTGAATTATCGTTTTGAAGGCCATCGCGGTATGAAAATGATCGGCGATCGAGGCTAGGCATGCGCAATAGTGGAGCGGATGCCGAGGCGGAGGCGGGGACGGGGACGGAGACGGTGCCAGAAGCTGGAGCTGGAGCTGCGGCTGGAGCGGAGCCAAGCCAAGTCTCCGCGTCCAACGCCAACGCACGAGCGTGTGGCGGCAGGTGGGGTGGGGCGACGCTTAAAGTGCACAAAAGTTCAATAAACTAAAAAAGTGTCTTTTAAAACAGGTAAGCACACACACACACACACACACACGGTGCACACTCGCACACCCGCACACTCGCACACCACCGGCCAGATAGAGTGACAAGCGCGCGGTGTGTGTGCTCAACATGTGTGCATTGTCGCCTTGCTGCTGCTGCTGCTGTTGCTGCTGCAGTTGCGGTGCAAAGCGAAATGCAGTTCTTGTCAAGCAAGCTGCAGTGGAGCGGGGAGCCCCGAGAATATAGCCAACGTTATATAGTAGCTGGCATAGCGCCTGGATTCCAATCAGAATCGGCATTGTCATTGTGCTCAGTCTTGGGCCCAGCCCAGCCACCGGGGCGTATGCGCAATGTGGCCAGGGAAAAGGGAAGCTGTGTGTCAAGTATGTGAAATAGAAGTCGTAATATTGGGATATATACTATATATATTACATAATGTGAGTTAGTCCTATATTAACTATCATATATACTTTATTATTTAGATTTTTTATTGGTTTCCTCTTGATCCTAATTAAGATTAAATGAATATATTTATATCCAATGTGAACTGGAAAGAGGGAAACTAGTTTTCCATTTGAAATCTAAATCCTTATAATAAGATATACATATATTAAATATTAAATCTATATATAAATTATGCGTTAAATATAATATATATTCTGGTATTTAATTATTTATTGAGTTCTTTGTGACCCCAAATCAGGTCTTGTTACTCAAAGTTCGTTGTGGGTCTTGTTCCTCTCTATATATTATATTTTCTTATTATTATACTATATAATATAAGTATGTATACGGAATTGTTTTATTAATTTCTTAATTAAATATAATTTATCCTCTATATTTCAGTTATTTATAGGTTTCCTCATAATTCCTTTCCCAATAAGATTAAGTGCGCTAAATCTATACAGACCCAATGTGCCCAGGGAAAAGGGAAGCTAGTTTTGTATGTGAAATAGAAATCATTATAATGTCTGGCAATACTATATTAAATATAATATAGACTCTTTTATTAAATTATTATTATTATAATTTATTAAGATTTTTGTCATTCCAAATAAGATTAAATGCAATAAATGTTTAAAAATCCTTCCCCTGGGTTAATTGGGAGTCTTATTCCTCTATATATTTTATAAATTGTGTGATATTATTTACTTTTTTATATTACATACAACACATTCTCTATTATTATGTTATAATGAAGTTCCTCTTAATCTTAAATAAGATTAAACGTCATTTATTTATTATAAAGATGAGAAAAATATCTACTTCCTTAAGGATCATGTGCTTCTTATTCCTTTAAATATACTATTGTTTTATTTTATTTATTTTTAGATTACAAAATTAAGCCTAAAATCATCATAAACCGAGGCCTAAGGGCTGAGAGACCTCCAATAACCTTCCTTCAGAGACTCCTTGACCGGGAAGAAAGAAAGGTTTATGGTTTATGGACTTCAATTCCAATTCCGATTCCACAACTTTCTCGCTCTCTCTCTCGGTGTGGCACACCAGAAATCAGAAATCCACTGAACCATCAACCTTTATTGTGCCACAAAGAATCTTAAGGCTGCTGTTGCTGCTGCTGCTCCGGCGCTGTCTCTGTCCCTGTCTCTGTCTGTAGAGGTTTATTGAACCTTAGCTTTCGTTTTTTGTCGACCGACAGCGAAGGCCAGCTGATTGTGGCTCCGATTCTCCAGTTGCCCAGCTGCTTTTACTGGGGAGCGGCTTTCTACGCGCTCGCCTAGAACCCCAACAAGAACTGCTAATTGCCAGCTGGCCGAGAGATGCACCATCACCACAGCCGGGGGCTCTGTTTCTGTCTCTGTCTCTGTCTCTGGCTCTAACTCAATCTCTGGCTCTGCCATCAAGTGATTTCTTATGCGGCTCCGGAGTCAGTCGGTGCTCCAATTCGGCTGACCCAGAGCTGGAGCCATTCGAAATGCTTTCTTTCATATTCAAAGTATCTGCTGGAAGACCCACTAAAAAGTGAAGAAGCGAGAGTTGGCGATGACGTTGGATGGCTTTTGGCTTTGACTTCGACTTCGACTTCGACTTCGAGATGGTGGCTTTCTAATTGTTGTTGCTACTCAGCTGGGAGCCGTCGAGCAGCTGATTAGAAGTTATTCCCCCTCTCGGAGCAGCCGTCTCGGCCAAGGCGGCGATTGGCAAAACCACTTGGCCAGCAGAGGCAGCAGCAGCAGCAGCAGCAGCAGCAGAAGCAGAGGCAGCAGCAGCTCGACAGCTCAGCTGGCTGAGAGCACAGATGGCCAACAGCCGAGATGGCTGAGCTGGCGACTGCGAAGCTGGCCGAGACTGCGGCAGTGAGCTGGGCTTGTCTTTTGGCTTTGAGCCAAGCGTTGAATACAGATGAGAGTTCGTTGACCGGCAAAGTTTTTGAAGTTTATTGCGGCTGCTGTTGCTGCTGCTGCTGCTGTCCATTGGCCCCGCTTTCAGTATGCCAAATATGCAGTTGGCTACTAGGAACTAGGAACTGGGTACTAGGAACTGGGTACTAGGAACTGGGCCTAAAGGAAACCCAACGCCACTCAACCTCGACTTTGGCTGGTTCATTGGCCAAGAGTCGCAGCGATCTCAGCCAGATCAACGTACCTCCAAGGCGCTTCGAGTGCTTCTATTTCGGGTCCGGCGCTTAGATATTTTTGGCACGCTTCTTCCGGTGGCGACGTCGACGACCTTTCGGCGTTTGCACCGCCCGCTGCCACCCACTGAAATCGATTTGTATTCGTCTCGTTGGAGATCTCCGTCGAGATCTTGATTTGTTTTGCTTTTGGGACGCTCAACGGCGGTGAGCGGCGGGCGGCGAGCGGCGAGAAGGGAACTTCAGCTGGCTCAGCTTTTCGTCTCGTTTGGGGTTGACAAACTTTTCGGCGTGTCGGCGTTCCGACGGTCCCAACTGAAGCCAAGATCAGCTGTGGCTGCCGCTTATTATGTAACGCGAAAAGTCAACGCAATTTTGTGTGCGGTTTGACGTTGAGTTTATTGACTGCACAGCTTAAGTTTGCCTTTATTTGGTTTGTTTTTTATTTATTTATTTTGGTCGGAAGATGCTGCTTGGTCGCTTGATGACCGACAACTGGCCACTTTCATCGACCCCTGGCGAGAAAGTCAACCAAAATAAATGGGTGTACAAGGTGAATGAAGGGTACTGAATTCGAATATCTTTAACACAGCAAGGACTTCGCTGTGGTCATATAAGTGGTTGTAGGATGTTGTCAGAGAGGAACTTATCCCAAGATCCTATCACAAGACCCTTTCTTTCAGTGAGATTATCTCTCTAAGAGATAATTGTTTAAAAACTGACTGGAGTGTCATTTAATAGGAATATAATTTAAAATACTTCATGAAATTATAGGCAACCGAAAGCTATAGCAGCTCTGGTTGATACCTATCCTGAAGCTTAGCTTATAATGAAGTATACATTGGATAATAAATTATTTAAAATATAGCTATGGTGGTGTAGGTATGAATTAAGTTGAGAGTTGTTCTTTATCAATATGTTTGCTTTAAATGGAACAAAATGGAGTCTCAGCTGTAAGTGGACGTAACCTGGATGGTAATCTCTTCACTCAAACCTACCTACCATAGGCAGCTTATATGATATACTCAGTACTCTAGACTTCTCTACAATTACATTATAGTCTTGAAAACTGAGCACACTCGAAAGTACAATAAATATAAATATATATATAATATATAAATATAATTATATAGAAGTATAGAAGTAAATATAATAATTTAATACTTCTATTTATCTAAAATGAGATCCTCAAGACCTTAGAAGCATTGGATTACCCTATAAATTGTATTTGTTATTACAATGAATAAAAAAATACATTTTGAATAAGAAATTATAAGCTGAACTGGTCTAAGCACCCTGCTTTAAGAATGCATTCAAGGCTTTGTTTTATTTATTATTTTCATATTGAGTTACTTCCTGTCCGAAGAGGTGAACGATTTATGTGTTGGCTGTATATTATTTTTAAATGAGTTTGTTATTATTAATTATTGTT
Organism: Drosophila burlai; assembly: GCA_008042655.1. Classification (NCBI taxonomy): domain Eukaryota; kingdom Metazoa; phylum Arthropoda; class Insecta; order Diptera; family Drosophilidae; genus Drosophila; species Drosophila burlai. The sequence goes on along the minus strand of VNJT01017087.1, from coordinate 111,408 downwards.
AATTTGTATTGTTTCTAAAGATTTAATAATGACAATGAAATATGTACTCCACATTTATAGATTCTTTATTTACTTTCAACAAATAGAAAACATCTGCCATTAAATGCCATATCCTATGGCAAATAAGGAGTATTTTTAATTGAAGTGTTATTTTTTATTAAAATAGTTTTATAATTTAAAATAGCAAGCAAACTATGAGGGATAGAGTCTCCCCTCTTGCCCAGTTTCTGCTTAAAAATTCATTGATTGCCGCCCAAAAGTTTATTGACTTTTGATCCCCAAGCATTATTGTTGGGGTGGGTAATGGTTATTTTTGTATAAATATCTTTTTTTCGCTGCCGCGGTTGCTGTTGTTGCTGTGTCTGGCATTTGCGCAATCGTTGTTTTGACTGCTCATAATGCACACGTAACGGTATCGACAGGAAGTCATCGCCGCCGTGTCCGAGGCTGCTGGATGTGGCTGTGCCGGTGGCTGCCTGCAGCCGCAGGAGTTCATTCAATGCCGGCTGCCGGGTTCCAGTTTCCGCGGGGTCGTTGTCAGAGAGCCCTGAGAGCGACGAGCGAGCACGTGCTGCGCGGGATCCCCAAGGTTGGCCAGTCACTCGAGGAAGTAGAAGTCCCCCTAAGCTGCCAAATCAAATCGTTTCCCTTTTGGGCTTCCCTTCCCATCGAGTTCGTGTGTCATTGAAGTCTTTCGTTTGCGCGAGGCGAGGCGAGGCGCGACGCAAGGCGGAGTGTGTTCTGTCGTCGCATGAGTATGAGTATGGGTATGGGTATGGGTATGGGTATGGGTATGAGTGTGAGTATGAGTACGGATAGGGGTATGAGTATGAGTGTGAGTGTGAGCATGAGCACGAGTGTGTTTGTTGCCAACACAGCTCGGTGTTCCCAGCTCCCGTCTCCCGTTCGCCGCCTCCCGTTACCCGTTCTCCAGTCTCCAGTCTCCACTCCCCAATCCCCCCGAGTTCTACGTTCTCCGTTCTCTGTTCTTCGCTCTCCGCTCTCCCCTGCCCGCTCCCCTTGCCGCTGGCCAGCTTTCTGGTTTGGCAGCTGCTTCTTGGGCACACACGCACACTGGCTCGCAGCTCGCAGCGCGCCGTCGCTCGTCGCTCCTTTACACTGGTATATGTAGGTCTACGTCCGATTTTACTTTCACTTTTAAAGGTTTACGAACTTTTCTGTTTACAAGTCAGGCCGCAGCCGCTGCCGCCGTCGCAGTCGGAGCCAGCGGAGGCAGCAGCAGTGGCCGCTGCTGGAGCAGCAACAGCGACGTCAGGCAGAGCGGGAGGCCAAGAGGAAGACCAAGAGGAAGACCAAGACCAAGACGGATGCTACTTGGGAGGAGGAGAGATTTATTTGGAGGAGTTATTTAGAGGGGGAAGAGGAGCTGCCTACTCTCCTACACTGTGACTTCCTGCTGTTGATGCTCCTGCTTAACTGCTCTTCCGTGCAGTTCCTGCCTTAGAGCTCCTCATTATCCTACCTTGCTCATCCACTTGCTTATCCTCTGATCTTAAGTTCCTTAGACCTTTCGGCTCTTATCTTGCTATCTACTCCCTCTGGCCACCACTCCCTCAAGTTGATCTCTGTCGACTTCTGGCAGCTATTTGCCCCTTGGACTTGCTTCTGCTCGCCTCCTGAACATCGTCTTCTAAAGACTCCAACTCTCTTGGTCTCCGCCCACATTGAGCTCCTGAAACCACTCCTGGGAACTGAAACCACTTTTACGTCCTAGCTTATCTTTTCCTGAAACTAATCCTCCTACGCCTCCTTCTTCTGAATCAACTTCCCTAACTCTTTCTCCTGAACACACTTCCGGAGCGGCTCCTCTTCCTTGAGGTGCTCTTCCTCCATGAGTTTCTCATCCTTCCTGGTCTGCTCTCCCTCCCTGAGCTTCTCCTCCTCTCTGAGCTGCTCGTCCTCCCTGAGCTGCTCCTCCTTCCTAGGCTCCTCTCGCTGAGTCACTCGCTGCCTTGTACAAGGAAGTACTGCTGCAGCGACTTCCTTGACATTGAAGCCAGGATTTTGGCCCCGCCAAGCGCGCACTCGCCTCGGAAGTGAACAGCGGCTTTTGCTGTGAGTGTGTGTCTGGTGTGTGTGTGTGGTGTGTGCTGTGTGCTGCCAGTGCTGCTTTTTAGTCGGTCGGTCATTGACCGTTGCGGCTGAGACGCACTGACGCCGCTGCCATTGGCATGGCCACGCTGGTGTCTGCCGCAGTTGCTGGTGCTGCTGCTGTAGCTGCTGCTGCTGCTGTAGCTGCTGCTGCTGCTGGAGCTGCTGCTCTTGCTGCTGTAGCTGCTGCTGCTACCTCTGTTATCCTGCCATCTATGTTGGCCCAAAGCCAGAAAGAGACGCCAGAGAGTGGCAAGCTTACTGATGATGACGACAACATTAGCTTTTGCTGCTGCTGTTGCTGTTGCTGTTGCTGCTGCTGCTGCTGCTGTTGCTGTTGCTGCTGTTGCTGCTGCTGCTGCTGCTTTAGCTGCTGCTCCGGCTGTCGTCTACCAACTTGTTGGACAAGTTGACGGCCTACGTGAGTGTGCATTGCATTGATTGGGCTGGGGGCGAAGGCGGTGTTGGTGTCGGTGGCGGTGGCTCTGGCTGTGGCGGTGGCGGTGTCGGCCGAGGGGAATGGTGAATGGGGAATTGGAGGCCTGTGCGTTTGCGTTTGCGCAAAAGTCAATGAACTCCATCCAACTCCCGCTCCAACCGCTCCCTGGCCACATCTCCTCCCATCGAAAGCAAACCAATCCGAACCGTAGCAATCCGTGCGGGCAGAGTTGGGGGCGTCTCTCTGTGGAATTTGCGCTGCATTTGGGAATGTAGGTAAGCCACTTGTTGTTGTCTCGTAACCTTTTTGCAATGCATTAGGCAACACACACACAGACACGGCCTCACTGTCAACACTTGGACCGCCAAGAGGCAGAGGCAGAGCTGGAGCCACAGCCACAGCCAGTCGCAGTCAATCCACATCTCCTCCTTCTCCTTCTCCCGCCTGGCCTGGCCTGGCTTGGCTTGGAGTGGAGTGGAGTGGAGTGCATTGATCTCGCCATTGAGTGTGAGTTTGTTGGGGGGATTGCATGACACAGTGTCGTTGGCACAGTGACCGGAAAACAGAGTGACTTAATGACTGACTTTTCGCTTTTATTTTCTCATATTTTCTTTTCAAAATCAAAGCCAAGCCCCTCTTTTGCCAGTCCAGGAGCCCAGCCCTATCTCTCGCCCCGATCTTTCCTCAGCCATCATAGTGATAGTCATAGCCATGGCTCAGCCATGGGGCCAGAGCCATAGCCATAGCCAAAGCCACAGCCACAGCCATAGCCATAGCCCACGGTTGTAGGCCAGCGGTCAATGACCGCGCTCGCCAGCGGCGGCCGGCAGCGGCAACTCAACCAGTTGAACGACCCACTGAACCAACTTGTCATTTGACCATGTCGCCAAGCTGCAGCAGCAGCAGCGGGGCACACCACCACCGATCTCCGATCAGTTCCAGGCCCAGATCCTATACCTTTTCCTGTCCCTACTCCTGCTTCCAGCTCCTATACCCTTTCCCTGCTCCATGTCCCCGTTCCCGTTCCTGTCCCTATTCCTTCTCCATGTCCTGGGGCCCGCATAATCAGTGGTCTTTATGGGGTAATTACACACACAGACAGTTCACTTGGCCAGGCTAATTGCATTTCACCCATTTGTCAATGCCACGGGAGGGGCTCTCCGACTTGCTCTGGAGCTCTGTTCAAGATGAATGGTGTTCGGAGCGATCGGGGCCCCGAATCGATGTCAATTACCTTGCGAAAGTCGCAATAATAAAAGCATAATGAGAGACCAGAGAGAGAGAGAGAGAAAGAGGCACAGAATTTGGCAACTGGGGGGAAGTACATTTGAAGCTGTCTCTCTCTGTATTTCTGCATTTCACGTTGCTGCTGATGCTGATGCTGTTGCTGTTGATGCTGCTGCTGCTGCTGCTGCAGTTGTGGCAATTAAATTTGGCCTCAAAAAAGCCGCCAAGCAGCCGCAAGGAGAAAACCTGGAGCCAGAGCCACAATCTTTGAGGGGTCAGCTGCCGCTGAATGTCGCCGAATGTCCCCACTGGAGATGGAAGTGGAGATGGAGATGGAAATGGAAATGGAGATGGAGACGGGGGACACACCTGAGTGCTTCGTTGCAGGAGGTGATCCTTGACTCTATGGGGTCTACCCGCTGGGCCTCATGACCCACTCACACGGCACTATGCCACAGTCACGTGCCTCCGCTTGGGGGCTTCCCCTTAGGCTATCCAAAGAAGGCACAGACGCGGTCAGCCTAATAGGAGGAGCAAGAGAAATTCTGGCAGAAGCTTGTATACAGAGGGAAATTGAATAATATTTTATATATATTCTAACAACAATTAATTCAAAATGGTTTAGTTTAAGCTTTAAACGCTCTCCAGCAGAACTTAGATTAAAAGCTAGCTGCCTGGGCTCGTTTTCAAACCACCAACGATTCAGGAAACATTATCTAATTAAATAATATACATTTATTAACATTCCATAAACAATTTAATAGGATTTAATTTAAGCACCCAAATCCAGGCAGTATGGACTTCTTTCCCCACACCCAGCGAATCAGAGAACATGAACTATTCGCAGCCAGCAGGCAAACTTGGCTCGGATTAAGACTGATTACGAGATACCTGGCTAATTTATGGGCGTTGCTGCGGAGATACTTTCTCAGCCGCAGCTGTGGGGGGAGTGGGGAGAGCGGGTGCCATGCTGGGCGGTGCATTTGCATGCCGCACATGAATCGCAGCGACCGCGTCGCAATTGCATGCTGATGCTGATTAGCATGCCCCGGCCGTCGCCGACTCGTTTGATGTTTGTCACTTTATATAACGCGACGCACTTGCCAGTCCGCCGGACAGGTGTAACCTGCAGCGGCAGGGGCAGGAATCGGAGCTGGAGTTCGGGTGCTTCCCCTAGTTCAGGGCCTAGCGGCACACTCCTGGCATTGTGCTGGTTCTGGGGCATATATGTTTCTCAATTTTAAAGCTCATTCAATTGATAATAACCAAGTGACAGTCTTGAATTGAATGCTCTTGTTATCCTGCCAGCGGAATTTAATTAACATTTTAAACTTTCGCTTCTTACTTATGTATGTAGTCATCCAGTACTTCTAAATAATAAGGGTATTGTCTTGGCATAAATACTAAATATTTATTTAGTTTATGCATCTAAAGCTAGCAATTAGTACTCAAGAAAGAGCTAACATAACAGCTTGGGTCTTTGGCTTGCAGTTTACTATATTCAATACAAAAGCAATAAATTTCTCTTTGGCTTTCTTCTTACAGGAATCAGGCAGTGTAGAAGTTTGCTCGGGAAGGATGCAGAACCTCGTCTAGATCTGTCTTCTTTGGCAACTCGGCTGACCGGAGGCGGTTTCCCAACGGAAGTTTTTCCCCGGGCTAGGGACATGTTGAGCAACAATTAACGATGTGAGTGGCTTTATAATCCAACAACTACCTGGTTTTTAAAGCAATTATTGGGGCTCTATCTTAACCACTTGTATATAATGTATATGGAGATCTTTGAGTTACGATCCAAGTTCGATCTTTGAGTTTTTCCTTATAAATCTACCTAACATCATACAGAGAGAAAGAGGTAGAATGGGTCCTAGGGAAAGTCAGAGAAGAACAATTTGAATCGAACGAAAACCCCCATTAGAAAATCCTGAAATCATTTCAGCTCCGACTTAGAGCGTTCCAGGGTATCGGCACCCGGCCGCCCCCGTGCCACTCGAGTGTGACATTTCAATTTGAATTGAAATCCGTCGCCGTAATTGAATTGACAATCGCGCTGAAGCGCTGAACACCCGCCAAACCGATGACATTGTAGCCGCTCAGGCGCAATTCATGCAAATGGCAAATGGTAAATGGAATTGGAAATGGAAATGGAAGCTCGTCCGAGATGAGAGATGTGTTAATCCCGCCCCCTGATTAGTGCACCCCCACAAGTGCCTAGTAGTGCCTAGTGCCTTGGCACTTGGCACCTTCAATGCGAGCGCGGGAGCGTTGCACAATCGTTTCATTGAGCTTGTCAGTCAGTCAGTCAGTTGCTCAGTCAGGCAATCGATCGATCGATTGATCGCTCGATCGCTCGATCGATCCTGGCACTGGCACTGGAACTGGCTGCGACTGTTGCAGTCTGTTGCTGCCTCTGCCTCTGCCTCAGCGACTCTGACTCTGACTGCGGCTGCGACTGCGACTGCAACTGTGGCTGTGGCACTGGCACTGGCATTATCCAATGCCTAGTCCAAGGCCTGCTCCGGGCCATATTTGCAATTTCGAAATTATCATATTATTATTCGCAATTCGCGATTGCCATATACATAGATTGTCATAGAGTGCGTCGCAATCGGGGGCTGTCGCCGGCCTGCGAGCTGCAGAATCGTTGGGCAACACCTTTCCTCTAAAGAATTGCAAAAGGCCAAAGATTTCTTTATGAAACAGATTAATTAAAGTATTTTCTTGAGTTTTTAATTAATATTAATATTGTAAATGTAATAGAAAAAAGGTAAAGGTGATTTCTTTTGGGGTTTTAAAAGCCAAATAGGGGTTTTGAGAGCTATTTTTGGGTAGCTTTTTAGCTTTCTTTAGAGTAAAAAATATTTAGAGAAATTATTTCCTTATTTATTAATAGTAGCATTGAAATTGTATTAAAAAAGATGCAGAGACTGTGATAGTATTTTCCTAATATTTTTTATTACTAATCGTATAGGAAATGTATTAACGTAGAGTTAGGTGGGGGTGTTTTTTTAATGCATTATAATTTAATTTTATTTATTTTTTGTAACCAATTATATTGAAAATTTATTAAAATAGAGGAGTGTTTAGGAAATAAAATAAATGTCGTAATTTTGTATGTTAATTATAGCTTAGGAAATGTTATAAGAAAATATTTCAACCTGTTCTTGCATTTCTTTTAAAAGGCAATTCATATTTTATTGCTTCTCTGGAAACAATTTTAAAGGTCAGGCTGTTATTTATATTTCTTGCAGGGTTTTTAGATTTTAATAGTTATATTTTATATATTTATATTTACTTCACTTAATTTCTTTTGGTCTCCCCCAATAAATAAACAAAAAACACATCTTCACATCGAGTCTAAACCCTCAACTATAAACAAGCAATAAAGGACTACTTGTGGTATTATGGAACTTTGGTAGCATCATCTTGGCCCAGTTGACCCTCTCTTTTTGGGGGGGACCTGTTGCCCTTGCCCTTGCTGGTGGTAGGGGCGACCTTCGCGCGTTTTCCATGGCAGGTAGGAAATAGCCATAAATCGAGGCAGCCTTGGCTGATTTTTCTTTGTGATGATACCTCTGGCTTTGCAGTGGCCAAGAATGCCAGCGATGGAGCCCCAGAGACCCCCAGAGAGATCAATGAACGCTTTTAATAGGAAATTGAAATTGAAATCGAAATTTGAAAGAAACAAAGATCAAAATAAAAATCAAAATCAAAATAAAGCAACCGAAACGAAACGAACTCAGCCGGCTTACCGGAGCGCTTTGTCATCGGCACAGATCGATTTCGGTTTCTGTTCGCGGCGTTTTCTTTCGTTTCTGCCACTAATATATGCGATGATTAGCGGATTAGTGGCTGGTTATGAGCGATTAAAGAGTTGAGCCACGGCAACTCCGCTTCGGACTTGGAATTGAAATTGAAATTGGACTGCTTCAGTTTCAGCTTCAGCTTCAGCTTCGGCATCGCGCGGACCGCGGACCGCGATTCGTTGACCCCGCCGATGCAGAACCTTGGAATTAGCATAAAGCCGCTCTTGCCGCCGCTGTGGGTGCTCCACATCGGTTCAGAGTGGGACAGGGCGGGTGCTCCCCCTCTGGGGAGACTCCACCGATGCCTAGATTATGCCATTCCATTCAGGATTCAGGATCAAGTTGACAGAAAGGAAAGGAATTCTCAGCGGTTAAGAACTCTAAAGGGCTGTCATCGACATATTTGTATTTCCAAAGTAGTTAAATTTTAAAATATTTATGCTATGACATTAAGCATAATATATTTCGATCGATTATATTGATATTTTAACGGAAAATGCGATAATTTAGAATATTTACATTTTATATATTATATATCAAACTTTACGATTATGTTGCCCTGGAAGGGTATTAAAATTTTAGTCGCGAGCTTAAAACGCTTAGGAGGAGTCCTTTCCGACATGCATATTTTTCAACAGCATCAAAACTCGATAGATAGGAAATATTTTAATATTTTGTAAGTTGTATAGGGTCGTTGTATTAAAATTGTATTGAAATGGTCAAAAATGTAACACAACATTTAATTTTTTAAATCTCCAATTCAATTCCTAATTTGTTAAGCTAATAAAGACTAATACAAAAATGCTTTCCCAAATAAAATTAATGCATTAATAAATATTAGTTATGCATTTTTTAAACATTAATTTGTCCATAAAATGATCAATTACAAAATCCGAAAAATATTGATTTAAATTTCTAAAATAAAAAATATTTCAGGTATCTATAAGTGCCACGGATGGCCAATCAGCGAGTTACATATAGGTACTTATTTCAATTCGCTTTTAAAATCTTAAAAGTGTTTTTTTTTTAATAGTAACAAAAAAATGTAAGAAAACGTTTTTAAAATTTTATAATTATTAAAATTGTAAAAATAATAACAATAAAAATTTCGAAGAATTCAGAAATTAATAATACTTTCTGAAAAACAAACCAAAGAAATTTTTTTATTTGTTAAAAAGAAAAGGAAATAGACAAGTTTAAATATAAAAGGTTATAAAGTCCTTCGAATGGGTGTTTTTAAGGACTCCTTAAGCTTTAGAACCTCGGTGTAAATTCAGGGTGGGAGTCTCTGGCCCCGATAGACTTTCGGGGGTCTACCCGGGGCCAGAAAACCCCCGGACTGGGACTCGCACTCGGACTTCTATTCCACTCGATGACTTCATTGAGCTCGGGCAAGTTAGTATCCAAGTATCCAAGTATCTGAGTATCCAAGTATCTGCGTAACCGATTGCTGGGCCGGGCAGGTGTCGAAACAATGTGTGGCGGGCAGCTTAATTAGAATGTTGCCACATTTGTAGAGCCCCAGCCGGAGTGCAAGCCCAAGTCCGAGCCAGCAGCAGCGAAACGCGCTCGAATAAAAGTGTCAGAACAAGTTGAGGCGGCAATTTGTCAACCGGCAACTGCAACTCAACCTGCTAGACACGCGGCTGGCGACCACTTTGCATTCGAAATGCAATTTTATGCATGCGACAGACGGAACGCCAGTCGATGTAGATACAGATGCAGATGCAGATACATTTACAGTGACAGATAAAAACACAGATGCAGATGCAGATGCAGAAATACAGATAAAGATGCAGATGCAGAGGGAGAAACAGAAACAGATGCAGATACATTTACAGCAACAGATAAAGATGCAGAAACAGATACAGATACAGATACATATTACAGATACAACCAAAAATTTCCGCCAGCTCTGTTAATTATTTTTGTTTTTTGTCGCATTTTCTTGGGGGTTTTCGGCCAGCCTCTCGGCCAGGTGAGTGTGTGTCCATGTCCATGGATCCGTTCATGCGCAAGGTTTTTGGCTGTAGCCACTCGCCGGTCTCCGATCTCTGGTCCCCCGATCTCCGGTCTCCGCTCCCTGGTCACCACTGGTCACTGGCCACTTCGGCCACCCGCCACCGATGGGTGCATTGATCTCAAAATGGCTCAAAAGCCGTTGAACTGCCCACAGCAGCCGCGGCGGCAGTTGCTCAGACCTGAGCCCCTCCGCCCGGTGCGGTCCCCGCCACCAGCTTGGATCGCATCGGATCTGAGAACAGAACTTACAGATTATGGAATATCCGGTCATCAACTCAAGGCTCACTGATCAGTGCCTACTTTTTGGGAGCTAAGATATACCTAAGATATATCGGAAGGATGGAGTGTAATCATTTCAATGTACTACACACTTTTCAAGTTGCTCTGGCTTTCAGCGCCAACGAAATCGAGAATGAATTGAAAATGTGACCGCATGTAAATTCTTTGCATTTTATTGCCAGCTCTCCGACGAGAATGTATCTGGCAGTTGCTGGAATCCGCCGGCACGTTCTTTGGGTGGCTGCCGGAGCCGGAGTTGTTGTCGTTGTGGTTCGTAATCGTCGTAGTCGGATGGGTTAAACGAACGCTGGCTTGGCCTATGAAAGATGTCAAGGTATCTGTAAAATTCGTATTCGATTTTGTACGCCAATCACATCCATTCCAAGCGAGCGTAGAGCCAAGCCAAGTCATAGATTTGGCGATCGAAAAATCGCAGAAAAGACAAAGCTGGAGATGGAGATGGAGCTTGGGGATAGATGAAGTTTGGTAGATGGAGCTCTTGAATTCGTACTTTGCTCGAGGTGTCGTCTTCTCCCAAACAAAAGTCGGAGTCAACGAAAAACCCGCTGACTATGACGAACCGCTAGTGACCCACCGACTGACCGAATGACTGACTGACTGACTGACTACTCATCAGTCCGGTGAGGAGGGGCCCGTCCATACTGGGGGTTCTTCAGTTTCTTTGGCTCTTGGTTCAACCTTGGACTTTGTAGCGCAACGCGAGATGCTCCATTAAGGGCCGCAAATAGCTGGACACAGCACATTCGGGAGCTTGAATTACCCGGGCCAAGCCATTCCAATGGCAGCGCGTGCCGAAAGCGCACAAAAATGGCAATCAAACACATGCTGGATGCGGCTAAAGCTATCACTGTGGATGTTTATACAGCGGCGTCAAAATTGGGTTAAAAAATAAAGCATGCAAACTACCTTGACATATTTTCCAGCACTGGATCGGGGATGGGCTATGGCGATGTCTCTCTGCTGTGATGTTTCGAAAGCAAAGCAAACATTACGGGATTCGGATTGGGAATGGGAATGGGAAGGGGTAGGGGATGCGGATGAGTAGCTGCTGCTGGAGGAGGAACAACACCCGGACCCGAACCCGGGCTATCCGTACACTCCGGTATCAATATGCTGTTGCAACTGTAATAAAAGCGCTTTACGAAACCGTGTCCCTCTCCCAGTGTGTGCACTGGAGGTGATAACAGAACGCGAATACGCCACGTGAGACCGTAGGGCGCGACGTGCGCGCTATGTGCCCCCGATTCGATTTCCATTTTCATTTTCATTTTAATTTTAATTTCGATTTCGATTTTGATTTTGATTCTCGGAGAATCACTTGCCGTAGATGAGCGCGTGTCTCTCACTCAATCCATTTACATTTCCATTTACAACGGCGCTCTCTAGCACCGAAATTTCGTGCTGATTAGAGGCATTTTATCAGCGGGAATGTGTGGAAATGTGCGTCTGCCCTTGATCACTTTCAATTGCAGGTCCCCTGTGGCTGGTTTAGCTTCTAGGCAGCAAAAATAGATGACTATCTATGCCAAAAGTAACACAAATATCAGTGGAAAGTTAGTTGATCCAGACTATCAGATACCCGGTGCTTAAAGCTGAGGAACTTGGTCTTAAAAGCGCTGATTCCCAAAGATGATTATTACACTCATTGGTTTGAAAACACTAAAAATAATCAAGACACAAACAATAAATAATATATATAATTTGTATGAATTATTATTATTATTATAAATTATTTGTATATAATATAATAATATAAATAATTCGTAGCTCTCCAGCAGAGAATTGATTCCGTAGAATGGAGATAGACACTAGCATTTTGTCTCACAATATATTTGAATTTAGTACTTTATTTATTTTAACTCATAATATTTTAATATTTATTTAATTACTTATTTTCTCTATTGAACTATTACGAATTTTGAGTATTTTCTCCCACACTATATTTAGTATCCGCATATTATATATATATTATATATTCCATGATGTCGCACGGGACATTTTTACGCTTTTAAAGCAAAAAAAAGATACAATTAAAGCAATTCAAATTTGGCGAGTATGTTTAAATTATTACTCTTCCATAGCTCTATTATTGGTGGACAAGTTGAGTTCGGTCCACTTTTCATTTTCAAGATACATAATTGCAAAAAACTACCGGTGTCACACGGGACAAAAAATGGAAGTAGTTTTGTCGGCATACCGTTCAAAGTCAAAGTTTAGCGAAACCTAAAAGAATATTTTAATGAGTCTAATTTTAAAATGTTGTGCCATCATTTATCTTAATAATGTTTTTGTCTTAAAACAAAAAGATCGTTTACTTTTTTCTTTTAAATTGACTTTGTATCAATGTCGCACGGGACACTTTCATCCATGGTACTTTTCGTGATGCTTTTTACTATTTAAGTAAATCAGAAAAGTATAAATGTGGTCACTTTTGACTCCTTGCAATCTCCCAGTGATGATAGAATGCAAATGTCCAAGCATAATTCCTCTGCTTTGCAAGTTTTTAACAAAACGCAAGTTGATCTTATTTATGGTGTTTTTCATCAAAAATGATGAAAAATCGCATTTGCGCGAGTATGCATTCGAATATTTCGATATTTATTTTAGAATATGATAAAGGATTTCAAATTTGATCAATTGAAACATTTCTTAATGTTACTATGTTAAAAATATTAATCCAGCAGCATCCGGCGTCCGGCGGGTTCATGTCCTTTCCCTTCGATGGGATGTTGCCCCGACCGGACCGCTGGCTGTGTCGCCGGGCCAATGATCTTGGCGTCTGTTGAACCCGCTGCTGCCAGTCAGTCGGCTGCCAGTCAAGAACATTGTCTGGACGGGCGCCGCTCTCGAGGCCGCGGCGGGTCATTAAAGCGCACAGGTAAATTTCAAGTTGCTGCTGCACTCGTAGATCTCGAATCGGGGATCGGATAACTCCCATCTGAGCGCTCCTTTGTCCTCCTGCGAGGAGTCAACGGCCGGCGGATCTATTTTAGCGAATGCCATTGGCCCAGAACTTGTTTGCCGCCGTCTCCAGCCTCGAACCTCCAGCCACGAGCCCTTTCCATTTCCTTTCGGCGTTCCATGCTGATGCCCATTCTGTCCACTTTCCGTTCTGAGGCCTGGTGCCTTTCCCTGAGCCCTCTTCCCGTTCTGTTTTCCTACCTCTGTATCCCGATTCCCTCTTTCTGTTCTCTCTTCCTTCGTCTGTATCCCTGTTCCCTCTTCCTGTTCCCTCTCTCTGTTCCCTCTTCATGTTCCCTCTTCCTGTTCCCTGGGATATGACTCAGTGGTGATTTCTGGAGATCCCCGCCTGTCCTAGATGTATTGACTCTGCCACAGTAGGGGCCAGGAGCTGCCTGGGTTTAAGCCAGGGGGAAAACCCGGCCACATTCCTGGGCCACCTTCTGGTGTCTTCCACTTTTACACACAGAAATATAAATAAAATATTGTAAGGAAAGCTGAGCCTTTGAGTCTCTTAAGCTGTAGGAGTTAGGAGCTACCCCCATGTCTTATACCTTTATGTATATTAAAGAAATAATAATAATAAGTGATAATATTTATTTCTTAAACTTTGGGACTTATTATACGCAACCATTAGAATTCGTTTCATTTACAGCAGAAGTACATTTAAAATAAACTAAAATATTACAAATATAATGTAATACTTATGCTAGTTTCTTTTTAATTTAAGACTATTCTATATAGCACTAGATCTTAGCTTACTTCTTCTGAACTAATTTTATTCTGTTGCCAGAATTATAAATAAATGGAGAATGAATCAATTTTGCTTCGACTTCCAATCAATGCAAAAGAAGGGCCGGGAAATGCCCAAATGGCGGATCTCCGTGAAACTCAGGTACCCAGGAGTGGCAAGGGTCGTCAGGGTCCGGGGGTTCCCCTGGCTAACGAATGCGCATACTATTTTTCAATGATTTCATTTTCAAATTTGTACGAAAGTAAAATCTCTCACTCCTACCCACCCTAACCCTCTGTCCCACCCGCTGATCCGATCCGATATCGAGTGCTTATGTTACCATTGTCGACGGCCTTCGGTGCGGTGGCTCTTCCTCGGTTCCTCGGTGCCTCAGTTCCTTCCTCGCTTCCCCGATTCATTCCCTGTCCACTCCGTGCTGACGCCGACACGTTGACAGCCCGACGCCTGCCCTGTTTGCATTTCTGCCCGAGACTCGTTTCAAATTCTAAAGAATTCCAGTAATCGCAGAGCTCTGCTGGCGACTGGACGTCGGGATCGAGTGGCTCTAACTAAGACAGGAGGCCGAACGGACCAAGGAGAACGCGGAGAATCGAGTGAGAGTGGAAAGCGAAAGTGGTGGTGATGTCGTCGCAGTCGGTCATTGTCGACATGGGCTCCTCCGGCTGGATGCCCTCCCTGCACAGCCTCACTGTGCTGATTGTTCCGGGGATCCTCATTGCCGTGCTCCTCTACCTGTGCGAGCATCAGTATGACGACATCCTGGGTGTGCCACCGCCGGGGCCCTGGGGATTACCCATACTGGGATACTTGCCCTTTTTGAATGCCAGAGCTCCGCACAAATCGCTGCAGGCCTTGGCCCGCCGCTACGGCGGTATCTTTCAGCTGCGGATGGGTAATATCCGGACGGTAATCCTCACGGATGTGGCCCTGGTCAGGGAGTTCTTTCGCCACGAGGTGATGACGGAGAGGGCGCCGCTCTATCTCACGCATGGCATAATGGGAGGTTATGGTAGGCTATTAAACTCTGCTTATATATTTTTCTGTGTACCTTTTATATATTTCTTATATAGTTTCTATTTATTTCTATATTTTCTATATATTCCCTTTCAATTTTCCATATATTTATCCCCTTTCAGGCATCATCTGCGCCCAGGGCGACATTTGGAGACATGCCCGCCGCGAGGTCATCGACTGGCTGAAGGCCCTGGGCATGACCCGTCGCCAGGGAGAGCGCCGGAGTCAGCTGGAGCAGCGCATCGGCAGGGGCGTGGACGAGTGCGTGCAGGTGAGTAGCTTCCGGGATAGGAAAGTTTACTATTTGTATAGTTTATTATATAATTCACCTACTAGGAAAGCGTTTCTGCCTCTGACATCTCCGGTTAGCCAAAAATAAATGCGACATTGCATAAATTTAGCTTTCTTCGCTTTCAATTACGCATTTCCAAGCAAAATTCTGCCCAAGAACATCTGGATACGGAAATTGCTTGAATTTTTTAAGGTTTCTGTGCTTCACAAAGATCTGGAGAACAAAGTATATATTCATTTCCGTATAACTAAATAATTGATAGCCCAGCAAACTGTTGAGCTTGATTGTTCTCAAAGTGAGTGCTGATGAAGCAGCTTTTGGAAGAACTTTAAAGAATTGTAGGGAAGATTTGCAGCTTGATTTTAAAGGAATACCTAAGAAATTAAGATAGAATTTGATCTAGGAAACCGAACTACAAATCATTAATAAATAATACTGAAGAATGCAATAAAGGAACCCCTGTTTTCGTTGCTTTCTTCAGCAATAACCTTTGGTTCACTCTCTTAAATATCTTCCCATCTCTCTCAAAGTATTACGTCTTATTTTTATAGAATAAAAATATTTTATGTTATTCCCCCATCTTTAGCTCTTTGGCCAGGAGGCAGATCAGAGCCCCAGCTCGGAGTTCGACCCCCAGGCGGCGCTCCACCACTCGCTGGGCAACATTATCAACGACCTGGTCTTCGGCATCACCTATGCCCGCCACGATCCCGACTGGCTGTACCTGCAGCACCTGCAAGAGCGGGGCGTCAAGCTGATCGGTGTCTCCGGCGTGGTCAACTTCCTGCCCTGGCTCCGCCGCCTGCCCTCGCAGGCCCGCAACATCCGCTTCCTGCTGGAGGGCAAGGCCAAGACGCATGCCATCTACGACCGCATTGTGGCTGCCTGCTCCAAGCGGCTCCAAGAGCAGCTGGCTCTCCACAAGGAGCGCGTAGAGCTAAGGCGTCAGCAGGAGCAGGACCTAGGGGAGCAGCAGCAATGGGAGCAAGGACCCGAGGCCCCAGAGCTGGCCGAGGAGCCTGAGGAGGAGGCTTTGCCTTCTGGCGGGGAGGAGGAGGAGGAGCAGCAGCAGCACCTCCACCACCATCACCATCACCATCACCATCACCATCACCACCATTTGCACACGCCCCAGGAAGTCGTGTATGGCGGCGAGGATGAGCGGGACAAGTACCAGCCGCACTGCATCCTGGAACACTTCCTCATCGAGCGGAAGCCTGTGTCGCAGCTCTACTGCGACGAACAGCTGCGCCACCTGCTCGCCGACCTCTATGGCGCCGGCGTGGACACTGCCCTGGCCACCCTCCGCTGGTTCCTGCTCTACATGGCCCGCGAGCAGGCCTGCCAGCGCCGGCTCCACGAGCTGCTCCTCCCGCTGGACGCCACGCCCGCGCTGGAGGAGCTGGAGCCGCTGGCCTATCTGCGCGCCTGCCTGGCGGAGACGCAGCGCATTCGCAGCGTGGTGCCTCTGGGCATTCCCCATGGCTGCGAGCGGGACTTCACCGTGGGCGACTATCGCATCAAGGGCGGCTCCATGATCGTCTCCCTGCAGTGGGCCATCCACATGGACCCGAAGGCCTTTCCGCAGCCCGAGGAGTTCCGGCCGGAGCGCTTCCTAGGCCCCGACGGGGGCTATGTGGCGCCGCCACAGTTCATACCCTTCCAGGTGGGCAAGCGCATGTGTCCCGGCGACGAGCTGGCCCGCATGATGCTCACCCTCTTCGCCGGCCGCATCCTGCGCCGCTTCCACCTGGAGGTGGCTCCGGACAGCCGGGACATGGACATGGCCGGCGAGAGTGGCATCACCCTGACCCCCGCTGCCTACAGGCTGCGCTTCACCAGGCTGCCGCAGCGGATGGAGCTGGTGAGGGAGGAAGTGCCGGCGGAGGAGTGAAGGTATCGGGACTTGGCAGTGGTGCTGGATTAGATTTTGCTTCTTTTTTTTTTTGTTTGCTATATGTAATATTTTAAAATATTTTCTTTAATATATTTACGTACTTAAACTGGCTAGAATGGGGTTATATTTTTCTATAAATTAATTATAAGTTTCTATGACATCTTAAAGGTTCTTCTGCTTACTTGACTTCAAACTCTTAATTTAAAATACTTAATTATATATTCACTTGTCTTTAAATTGGTTTTCTTTAAGTGGTTTAATAGTAATTTTATTTTATATGCAAATGATACTGCTTCTATAATCACTTAGAATGACTTTCCAAAAGGATCTTTGTATCTTTTATGTTCTCTGTTTGAACCAAATAAATATGCAATATGCAATGTGCTTCAAGGTTGTTTTGGCTGTAATTAATTGCCTAATACAAATTTAATTTAATTAATTTCAGGCGATTATCTAAGAGTTACTATCCTTATTATCCAGTGAAAATGTAAAAGGAAGACTGGGAGCTAGAATGTTAATTTCCTTTAAATTTTCTGGCCATGACTACACCTGGAAAACAGAGATATCTGCGACTTATTTTCCAGTAGAAAGACCAAAACGAAGCATAGCTCTGAGTGGAGACTCAAAAGAGGGATTGACCATTTGAACCTTCATAAGTATTTCTTCATTATTTTCAACTTATTTTTCATGAGAATCACCAAGGTAATCCCATTTCACCAGCTTTCCCTCTTAATTTTCTTGAAAGATTTACCTAATTTTCAACTAATTTTCCATTAGAATCACTCCCAATAAAACTACATTTGGCCCGCTTTCCCTCAATTAAACTAAAAGGCGACATGTGTTTTTCCCAAGATTTTAAAGTTATTTTTCATAAAAGTTACTACCTGATATACTTTATTTCCTCCTTTATTTCCAGAAGGCCTGTATTTTTTTATAAGATATTTCTAACTCTCGCCTGATTTTTCCTTAGAATCACTCTAAAGAAATCTATGTTTTCACCTTTTCCTCGAATTAAATTAAATTTAAAGGCGTGTATATTTTCCACAAGATATTATTTTATTTACTACATATTTTGTCTTAGGATTAGCCCCAAGAAACTCATATTTTCCCCCTAGTCTCCTTGAACTTAATTTAATTAAAATACGAATTTTGTTGCAAGGTTTTCTTTATTTTTGTTCTCATTTTCTATTACAATCGCCAACATGTTTCCCACTTTTCCCTCGAAATAAATGCAATAAAAACACATGCATTTTTCTATGAGATTTTCTGTATTTTCCACTGATTTTCTTTTATGTTTATTCCCGTTTTCCCCCAATTTAAATTTAAATTCGACAATGAATTGAAAGCCATGAATTTTTTCTCAAGATTTTCTTTATTTTCGAATTGTTTGCCTATTTTTTGACGTGTGCTTGTAAGACTAAACCACAGTTTGTTTTGTTTTGTTTTGTTTGTTTGTTGTTTGTTTGTTTGTTTGTTGGTTGTTTGTCGTGTGTTTGGACATTAAGCTTGCACTAATACTATGGAATAAACAAGAACGTTAGCTAACTAGACTTAGTCGGCCGCTGCTTCTGGCTTCGGCACTAGCACTCAGCCTGGGCCAGGGCAGGGGCCCCTTAATAGCGCTAATAATAACATTAATAACTAAGCCTAGGTGTAGATCTAGGTACTAGGTACTAGGTACTACCTACTAGATATACATATTTAATAAAAACATAAGCCCTAAGAGCTAGCCTAGGGAATCGAATCGCAACTATGATACACACTACAACTAGGGGGCAATTACAGCTAGTTGAACACAGCTTCTTGGGGGTGAAAGAATAGATTTGGTTGCAGTCCAGGCCTCGACGGGCTGGCTGGCTCCTCTGGCTGATCCTGGTTGATCCTGGTTGATCCTGGGACCCGTTCCCTCCTGGAACCTCCTTGGGGGTTCGTGCCTTCGTTTGTGTTTCTCCTTTGTGTTTTTTTTAACTTTTGTTTCTTTTTCAATTTGATTTTTCTCTTGTTTGTGCTTTTTTTTGTGTGTAGGAACAAAACCGTGCTCTGCAGATCCTGGACGAAGGATCACGTTCAGTTGGCGCCCACATTGCGCATGTGATGCGGATCGGCGGCTGTGGGCGCCAGGGGCCGTCGCTTCAGGCAGACCTTGAAGGACTCCGGCGTGATGGTGGCACCCACATTGCCTTTGAGGCTGGGCAGCGGCTGGCCCTCGGGCAGGGCAATGTCGAAGCAGTGCATGAAGGAGGCGAAGAACAGGAAGAGCTCCATGCGCGCCAGCACATCGCCGAGGCACATGCGCCGCCCGACGCCGAACGGGATGAAGTACTCCGGCTTGCGCACCTTGCCCTCGGTGTCGATGAACCGCGACGGCCGGAACTCCTCGGGCTTCTCCCACAGGCTGGGGTCCATGTGGACGCTGTTGATCAGCGGGATGACGTGCGAGCCGGCCGGTATGGTGTACCCATTGACTTCCACATCTCTGCGAATGGACAGAGAGAGAGGAGGCGGGAGATTAGTAATGGGTTGAGTTCATCATTTGCGGCAGCTGAAGATTATCAGCTGCCAGCAGCAAGCAGCAACGGGGGCTGGACACACCGAAACTGGGCCACGCTCGGCTGGGGACTACGACTTGGTATTGGAACTGAGATTGGAGGAGACGGAGGACGGAGGCGACGGACAGCCGCGACAATGAATGGCGATCGTAGATCGCAAATCGCTGATCGCTGATCGCTGGCATCTGGTGTGAATGAACGGACCTCGTGGCAATTGCGTAGATCTCTCTAATGGTCAGTGCGTAAGCACTGATAGCATCAGCTCCCCCAGATCCCCCCTAATACCCCCATTACCCAGTTCCAATACCTCCAGCTCATCCTGAGTAACAATGAGTAACTGAACCTACCTGGTGGGCGAGTGCGTGGTGGCCAGGGGCACTATGCTGGAGCGGCGCATGGACTCCAGGATGGTGGACTCGGTAATGGGCAGGTACTGCAGATCCTCAATGGTGGGCAGACGGTGGCGTCCCACCACCTGGTCCAGCTCGTCCTGGACGCGACGCATCTCCTTGGGGTTGCGCAGCATGAACACATTGATCCACAGCAGCGTGGTCTTGATGGTCTCCATGCCGGCCGAGAACAGATCAATGATCACCTGTACCAGTTGTTCCTCTGTGGAAGCAAAAGAGTAACCAGGGAAGGGGGGGTATCAGTACCAGGCGAAGGATTGGGTGGCATATCCTAGTGCATAATCCTAGTGCTTCAACTCACCATGATTCTTGCCATCGAAGAGCTCGGCGTCCGTGCCCTCGGCCTTGGCCTTCTCAATCTCGCAGAGATAGAAGTCCACCAGGTCGCGGACATTGCTGGGATCGAAGCTGCGCTTGTGGTCATCGATCACGTCCTGGTAGAAGCGCTGCATCTCGGCCCTGTTCTGGGCAATCTTGTTCTTGGCCGTCGAGATGCTGGGGAAGCACTGCATCGTGGGTATGTAGTCCACCGTGTGGATCTCGCCGAACAGCCGCATGCCCTCCTCGATGAGGAAGTTGAAGCGCCTGAATTTGGGATCATCGATGCTGAACCGGGTGGACATCATGAGGCTGCAGATGACATTGCTCACCGCCACGGAGATGACGGGCGAGAGATCGATGGGATTGCCATCGCTGGCATGCAGGTGGCCAATGAACTCGTGCACCTCCGTCTGGTGAGGGGGGGAAATGAAGGATTCCGGTGGGAGTTACTGCCTGCTCTAGGACTGCTCTCCGGGATAGATGCTACTCACCATAATGCGCTTCTGCATCTGCTGCTTCCCGCTGCCCATGTACGTCATGCCGAACTGACGCAGCTTGTCGTGCAGGAAGCGGCGCTGGTCCTTCCACAGCTTTCCAGTGCTATTGATGATGCCTAGGCAGGAGGAGCAGGAGGAAAAGAATGAGGAGGTTGTTGAGTTTAAGGTTTAAGGTTTTTTTTAATGGCCATTTCCCCAGCGTTTAATTGAGGTAGGCTCTTTCGGAGGGGCTCTCTGGGGCTTGCCCTACTTCGTCCGGCGCAGCGGAATGCCAGAAAAGAAATCCCAGTGGAAAAAATACAAAACAAAAGCCAAAATGTTTTACAATCTCCCCACCAGAAACCAGAAAACGTGATTTTGGCATACAAAAAATGCCGCGATGCGTTATCATTCGAAATAATACAAAACAAAAAAAAAAAGATCATATAATTGCAGCTAAAGGCGAAATCAAAGTGAATTTTAATATTAAAACAAAATAAAGAAACTAAAGAAAATATACTCGTAAAAATGAAAAACAAAAGCGAAACACAAAAGAGAGCTGCGCGGCAGAGAAATGCCAGCGGGATTTCTTCACTTCACTTCATTTAAATTGAATTCCGCGGCTTGAGTGCAGCCCTTTATCACTCCCTCTGCAGGTATGTATAATATTTATATATTTTATATATATTTAGACTGATATATATTATATATTTTCAGTTGCACTGATACGTAAGATCTGGACTTGGCTCCAGGTGATGATTACATTTTTGCTTTCGCGGCAAAAACTCGGGTTAAAGTAGTCACTTAGTTGCAGGCTGGCATGGTAAACAGCGTAGTTTTTCCTCTCTACATTTATTTACACACATTTCCAGGGTCACCCCAGGGAAATCCCAGAACCCAGAGAGCCTGAACCAAACCCAAAGACCCTTCCAGAGAACTCACCATATCCATTCAGGGTCTGCATGAAGGGCGTGTCCGGCCTGCCGGTGAACTCCTCGCGGCGGAAGCACTCCCTGATCATCTTGTAGTCGCTCATCACCACGGTCAGCTGGCTGCCCAGGCGGGTGGAGAACAGAGATCCGTACTGCTTGGCCAGCTCCATGAAGCGGGTGTGCTTCTCGCTGCCCATGAACAGCAGGTACCCGATGACGGGCAGGCCCCAGGGGCCGGGCGGCAGCTTCCTCAGCTCCCGGTAGTGTCGCAGGAGCCACTGCAGCAGGGTGACCAGGCTGAGGAGTCCCAGGAAGACCATGAGCAGGTGCTGGGCGTCGCCGTCCCGCTGCACCTGCAGCTGTCGCAGCAGGAACTTGATCAGGTACGAGTCTGCCATGATGGGTGCCACCAAGGATTTGTGGCAGGAGGAGGAGCAGGAGGGTGGTGGTCCTGGGAGTTCTTTGGGACTTCGGGCTGGGAGAAGGATCTCACTCGATCTCTCTCTCACTCGTTAGCTCTCTCGCTCCTTCTCTCTCTCTCTCGCTCGCTCGCTCGCTAATTATTGGCCGCACTCCTTGCTGGCCATTGGTGGTCACTTTAGCTTGGACTTGGACTTGGGCTGGGCAACGACGGCACTTGCAAAAAAATTGGTTTAATTCTCAAAAAAAGGATTTTTTTTTTGAAAATTATTGTATGTTGTCCCGATGCCAGGCTTTGGCGGCAAAACAAAAAAAAATTAAATTTTTCTATATATTTTTTTCCAGGGGGCGGCGCCGCACGGTTGGGGTGGCGGCGGTGGTGGCGGTTACGTTTGTGGCTACGGTTACGGTTACGGTTGCTGCTGTCACGGAGTACGGAGACCCGGAGACACGGAGACGATTTCGCGTCGAGCGTTTATAGTTTTCGACTAATGGCTCGAACGTATGTCCTTGCCACTTTTATAACAACTCGCGACGCGCGCGCCGCGCTTCGATCGAGCGAGCGAGCGAGTGCGCAGCGAGCAGAGCGCCGCGGCGAGCACAAGCGAGTGATCGGAGTGATCGGAGCGATCGGATCGGAGCAAGCGGAGCGGAGCGAGCGGCGCGCGCTCAAGTCTCCGTTTCGGGCCGGCAGAGGCCCACCTAGCCCCCCAGCCGCCACCACCTCCTCCTCCTCCTCCTCCTCGCACGCCCCCGCTGCTGCTGCGCGTCAAGCACAGCCGCCGCCGCCGTCACCGTCGTCGCCGTCGCCGCTCTAGACGAAGCAGCGCCAGAGCAGCTGCTCTCAACAAGTTTCCCCAAAGTTAAGGCAGCAGCAGCGGCGGCGCACTATCACTCGCTCGAACTCGAACCCCAACTCACTCGCAACGCGTTGCGAGGCCTCACGAGTGAGTTACTCGCAACCCGGTCGAGGGCCAACACGTTTGAGTGGGTTTGAGGGCGCTCAAGAGACACGCCGCTCGCCGCCACTCTCACTCTCTCTTTCTCTTCGGCGCTGCTCGGGCGCTCTGATAGGGAAATGGATCCGATTCCGATTCCGATTCCGGATCCGCGAGGCGGAAGCTGCTGCATTGGTCGTCTGCAGCTCCACTGGCGCCGCTGCTGCTGGCGCCGCCGCCGCCGCTGCTGCTGCTGCTTCTGCTGTTTCTGTTGCTATTTGTGCTTGTCGCGGATCTCGGAATCGAAAGACCGAAAAGTCAATGCAAAATTTGCATTTTGGGTCAATAGCGAAGCCTTCGGCGGAGATCGCATCGCCTCGCAGCTATGCTGTGGCTAGCAGTGGCTATTCGGAACTGGAACGGGAATGGGCACGGGAAGGAAAATGGATAAATTGAGAACTGGAAAAGGAATGGAAATGGAAATGGAAATAGGAATGGGAATGACAGAAAATTGCAGTGGAAAGAACAACCTTAACAGAAACCAATAGAATCTAAAGAAAGTCCTTTGTGTTCTATTTCATATTACTTATTAGATTATTAATAAATTATTAACAATTATTATTTACAAATATATTAATCAGCAAGTGTGCGTTTCACTCTTGTACATACTTTCGAAACTGCAACGGATGAGAATATGGGCATAAAATTGAAAATGGAAACTAGAACTAGCTCTGCATTAATGACAAGAAATTTAAAAGAAACCGATAAGCATTAACGAAATCAGCAATATATTTAAATTTCTCTGAATATTTAAATCTTAGGAAAAATATTAAGCAGTACATTTAAATTTACTGGAACTGGAAGGGGAATAGCAGCGGAAACGGGAATGGAAACGGAAACTAGAAATGGAACTGCAGAGAAAATTTAAAATTTATAAAACCGTTAAGAATTTACAAAATCAGCAATATAAAATATATTTTATTTATTTTGTGTTCTTCCCAGAGCTACAGTATCTCTAGTCACAATAAATTTAAGTTTTAAACAGTTTTAATTACTGTTTAATAAAGTTTATTTATTTACTTCATTTAAATATTTGTTATTATTATTATTATTATGATTAGAACGACCAGTTTAGGCTAGTTAATGGTGGTATAAATAGTTATTATTATTATTATTATGAAATGATAATGAAAAGTGACGAAAAGAATAATTTGCTGGCAGTTCTGGGAATCTTCGAGATCAACATTTGCTTTTATTAGGCCAGAACTACAAGCACATGAACAAGATCCTCAAGGGCATAACCTTGCTTTTCCCGAAACAGAACCTGCCACAGGCGAGGCTTCAGTGTGGAGTGTGGCCCGGGAATTCCCGGGAAGACAAGTTCAATGTGGACATTAATAAGAATTAATCGGCGAGGTGAAGTAAACAAGAGAATTCAGAGAGATCTCATTCAAATGCATGCATCTTTAATCAATTCTGCAGAATTTCTGCTGCTTTCGATTTCGTTTTGGTTTCGTCTTGTGTCTTCTGGCTTCGGTCTTCTGCCTTCTGCCTTCGGTCCCAAGTCTTCTGTGTTGAGTTTTTGGTCTTGAGTAGCCGCCGTTGTCTTTGGCTTCAGTTTCAGCTTCGGCTGCCAGTGGCCAGTTTGTGTCCAGTTTTGGGCTTGGCTTTTGTTTGTTTTCGGCGCGGGCTTTAATATTTATCTGTTTTCATGTCGGCGGCATGCCGGTTCTTTGGCTTAAGGACAAGGTCCGACCCTCAGAGCTGCTGACGTCGAAACACGGAAAATACGCTGCCAGCGCGGCAGCAAGAAATTTCGATTTCGATTTCGATATCGTTTCGAAATATTCATATGCAT
The DNA here is from genome assembly GCA_008042655.1 of Drosophila burlai. NCBI lineage: Eukaryota > Metazoa > Arthropoda > Insecta > Diptera > Drosophilidae > Drosophila > Drosophila burlai. The sequence goes on along the minus strand of VNJT01017087.1, from coordinate 86,680 downwards.
ATGAAAATGTTGTCATTGATGGGAATCCGAAGCCGAAGGCTGTCTTCAGTCTGGGTTTGGGTCTGGGAAACCCTAGAAATTTCGGTGTGCCTTTGACCCACATTGCCAACTTAGCGGGAATCGGTAACGGAATTCGAATTCAAATTCAAATTCAACGCGGTATTAGGGGTTTCCATTTACGGACTTCTAAAATAGACATTGCAGGCTACGAGCCGGTTGTGCAAAATCCAGAAATATGAAACAATTATCAAATATTTATGCAAATTGCAGCAGGTTGAGCTCGGGACATGCTGCGGCCAATGAACTGATTTGCATGTGGGTTCGGGCTCGGCTTTGACTCTGTTTTATTGCCATTAGAACACGCCGCCCGGGCAGATCGGAAGCTGATGATAACCCCGGGGTGATGGTCTCTCTCCCAGAAGGTGCTGGGAATTGCTCGGACTGCTAATCTGGGTTCAGGGAGTGTCGTCGGATGACTTGCCTGCGAGATAGCACACGAGTCGGGTATTATCTAGAAATTTAGCTCGGAAAATATCTTATTTTAACCTTAGTTTTAAATTTATTAAAAGATATATTTATAGAAACTCACATAGCCTCAGCTGCACCTCCACCCCTTTCAAGCTGAAAATATTGTACAAACAATTGACCAGCTTTATATTAGCTTGATTTTTTCGTCATGTTTATTTCTTATATGTATCTTTTTTACCTTTTCTTATTTTTGTGTTGTTGCCGTGTGCGATTCCCAAATGCCAAATGTGAAGCATCCAAGGCCAACACGCGCCGACGTCCGGAGCAGGGATGAGTGACGCACCTGATGGGACCTGGGACCTGGGACCTGGGACCTGGGACACTGCGCAGGTATGGCCCTTAGCAGGTACAGCATCGGTTTGGGATGAGTTCAAGTCATTGAACTCGATGTCCGATGTACGATCTCCGATCTCTGACTTCCAGCTGCCGCCTAGAAACGACTAGGAAACGGAAAACAAAGAGAGAAGACAATGGACCCGAGGTTCAATGACTCCTCGACTCGCAGTGGCGAACAGGTCGGCAGAACAGGGGCCGGGGCAGGACCTGTCCAGCCTCAGGATTAGCAGGGGCAGAGAAATGAAAAACGAGAACAGGAAAACTGTTTCATCTCTCTCCATGGCCTTGGGTACGGTCATTGGCGCTGCTGGCCAGGAACAGGATGGTCAGACAGGCAGACAGGACTGGAGTGTGCGTGCCGCAGAAGTTTCCAGGAACTGCCGCCGAAAGGCTAATGACTGCTGCTCTCAAGCAGCTTGGCAACTGGTCACAGGTTCCATCAGGTCCCAGGTCCCAGGTCCCAGGCAAAGGGCGAAGGCTCAAGGATGCCAATGGATGACTCAGCTTAGAGGAATGCCTTCAATCAGGAAACTGGATATACATAGCAGCAGAGGCTTCCAGGAATATGCGGTGACTCCTCCTAGCAGCATAATGGGCCATCACCAAGCCACATCTAGCTCTCACATCCGATTTGATAACGTGTTTTCGCCTTGTATCTCCCTCAAGTGCGGTTTGTGCATATTATTTGTATATATAAAATATAATATATATATTCTTGTTTCTGTTTTGTATATTATAACATGTGAAATATAGTCTATAATATAGATAGCAAGTAACGTGATGCCACGCAACGCGTAATTATTTAAATAAATGCGCAATCCCCACCGTCACAAGCAATCTATAATGTAGATGCTATATGTTTCAGTGCGTACTATCTGGGGGATACACTCTGCCTAGGTGTTTGCTTAATTTTTAATATTAATAATAAAGAAAATATATAAATTTAAGAGATCTTAAGGTATGTATCTGCAGAGTTTGTAGGGCATTTAGTAAGGAATATATTCATATTAACTGTGGAAACTCTGGTTTTGAAGATACTAGTACTTTTCAGGTTTTATCTCTCCCTGAAAGGCATCCTCCTCGACTTGAAGGGTATTGCTTATTCGTCCAGCCTGCCTCTACTGGCCTGTGATGCAATATTTAGAATTATTTTTGACGGCGTTGCCTTAATGCGCACCGCGACCTTGGGCATCGGAACAAAGCCCCATTCTATACTTAAACAAAACAAAACGCAATAAATAACAAATTTGCCACACACACTCTCTGGATGGGGATGGAGTGGCCACATGCCGCTTCTGATGATTTGCAAGTCCCAAAAAAAGCAAGAAAATAAAAACTAAAAGACGCAAAAATGAAACGGAAAAAATACGTGCAGCTCCGCGGAATTCGGACAAAGGCGAAACTGAAACCAATAATAAATCGATTGATAGTGCTGTTGTTTGGCACATTATTTGCACAGTGCGTTTCGTGCTCATAAGACTCTGCATGTTGCTTTGTTTTCTGTCTAGGTTGTTGTATTTATTTTCTGCTGTATTTTTTCTCTCTGTTTTGTGTGTGTTTTGCATGCACCATGTCTGGGCTTATTCATAATTGATAAAGCATGATATTTTGTGATTACCTAAACAAAAGCAACGGCAAAAACTAAATAAATAAAAAAAGGGAGGTAGAAGCGGGGAAAACAAACTTCAGCATATGTACACCCAGAGGAAAGTTGTGATTTTAATGAATCAATTAAAAAAAATTAAATTAAATCATTGAAATATTAATATAAAATATTCATATATTCACATACAAAAATGATTTGTAGCAGAAGAAAATTCGAATTTTCATTATTTATTTTAGTTTGAAATTAATTTTCATTACTATTTCGATTTTTAATTTATACAAAACCATTTTGTTTTAATATTTTGCTTATTTCAATCGATTTGTTTTCAATATTTTAAGTTAATTATTATTATTAATTATTTAAAATTTTAATGCCAAATCGGACGACTTTTGGCAATAATTTGCTTTTCAGTCTCCAAGAAAACCTAAAATATTTGCTTTAAGTGGTCTTGAAATCGATATTTTTAAATTATAATTATTTATTCATTTATAATAAACAAATCAACGATTTTCAAATATCACAACTAAACCAAAAATGCCTTAATTTCAGTAGGGCAAGCTTTTCTATGCTAGTTTTTATCAGCTTAACAAATCGGCATAATAAATTAAAAAATACAACAAATAATTTGTGTTGATATCGTTAACAATTTTACATTTTCTAAAATATGTAATATTTATTTCTAGCTGCAATGTCAGATCAAGGGTCGGAAATGACTCATTCACTAAATTGCAATCTACTGACTAAAATTACCAACATTAAATCTTAAAATTAGATGAAGTATTAATTAATAATTTAATCCATAATAATATAAAGAAATATTAATGTTTGAGGGTCCAGAAATTTAAATTGGCCTTGTAAGTTTAAGATTATTAAATTTATATATTTAAAACCACTGCAAGTGTATTTTTACAAACAAAAAGAGGCATTGCCAAACCCATGAAGTATATATCTATCATTTACCTTTCCTAAAACACACAGCCTGAGTTTCTGAAAAAATGTTGCTTAATAATCCTGAGAGTTATTCGCCAAGAATGCCTGATTATATCAAACTGATTCTTCATTTAGAGAAGAGTTTAACTCTAAAGGTCCTGAATTTGTTACTCGCTCTACTGTTGTCCCTTTACTTCTTAAGGACTCTGGAATATTTTGTTGGTTTGTAAATCCAACTGAAGTCACAATTCACCTCAAATTACTTCCCATTAATATTTTTTTCATGTGTACACTGACAATTTTTCCACTCAACTGAGCCCTTTGCCTGGTCCCCCTGCGATACCCAATGCGTATTTATGTTTCATACAATTTCCGACTCTAAAAAAAAAGAATACTAACAATGACGATGACCCCGCGGCATGGTCCGGCATGGAACTTGCCAATAATATCAATAATATATTATATATCGTGGACAGGTGTAAACAATTTCTTGTTGTGACTTCGCGAAAGTTCTTTCTGCGCAGAAGAATGCGTAAAATAGTCCCAGAATATGCTAAGCAGCCTCGTTATCTTGGTGCTCTTGAACTTGAAAACTTGAAAATACGAAATTCCTGGTAATCATAAACAACTGTCAGAGAGAGAGAGAGAGGGAAAGAAGAAAAATAAACATATAAGAAAAAAAATCACACACAGAAATAAATGCGAGCCCCATGACAACGCCGGCTCTACCCCTTCTGGGCCGGATCGGGCCGGCGCCTGTGATCTGGCCGGGAATCGAGTGGAATATTATGAAATCCGCGACAATAACAAACATAAATCGTAAATCTCCGCCGCCACCGCTCGATCTCATCTGCATAGTGGAGCCGCTCTTTCTTTGTCACCCATTCATCGCCGGGGTTCATCCTTGTGGCCTTGAACATTCATTAGTTCCCATTCACATTCACATTCATTCCGGCGGGGACAACCAGAAGCCGCCAGCCCCAGCCAGCAGATGGAATCCGAAAGCCACTCGAGACGGCTTGAATTGAGAATCGAAAATTGAGAATTTCACGGCAATTGAGCGGACAAAAAATGTGAAGAGGTTCGTGCTGGCACGCCGTCAGGTGCGCTACGCAGGCCGGCCAGTTGCCAAACCATCGAATCAATCGGTTCAACTGGTGGCTCTCGGGACCTCCGTCACGTACGCCGTGGGATTATCGAGAATAGATTCCAATCCCCGCCAATTGGGGGTTTATCTGGGGAGACTCCATAAACAGGGGTCGATTTGGGGGGATTTGGAATAAATTTGGCATGTTTTACGCTCTTTTCTGGGGAATTTGCTTTGTTTTAAATTTTAATTTAACGAGGGAGAAGGGATATCCACTTTTAATATAGTTTTAGTCAACATAAATGTTGTTTTTGTACTTTTTAGGGTGCTTTCTTTTCTTTATTTAGTATATTTATTTAATAAAACAGATTCTTTTCAGAGAGTTTTTTAATTTAGAACAATAAAGTTCTAGTGGAGTTTCCTTAGATATTTATATTTTAGTATATGAAAGAGAAAGGGGTTTCCCTCTGATAAAATTAAAACAATATTATTTAGAGCTTATTTCGGGTATTCTTGTTGGATTACCTTTTTGTATTCTTAATTTTTGTTACATTAAAGTGGAGGATTTTCCCTGCCATACAGCTTAATCCTTTTAAGATCTTTTAAGCTCTTTTCTAGAGGATTTGCATTAGTTTAAATAGTTTATTAAATGAGAGACTAAAAAATGAGGGACTTCCCCTTTTAACATTGTTTCAGTCAGCATTAATGTAATTTTTAAACTTTTTAGGGGGGTTTCCTTCGTTTTTTAAATAATTTATTTTATAAATATATTCTTTCAGTGGGCTTCCACTTTTTTCTAGTTTGGTTTTCTCTGACTAGGTTTTCTTTAGTTTACTAAATAAAAAATAATGTGTTTTCCCTGAGTTTTTATTTAAGCAAATATTAAATATTATTTTTTAGCTCTTTCTGTTCATTAAATTAAACTGATTCACTCATTCAGCTTAAGCCATTTAAGAGTTAACCTTCAAGCTCTTTTCTAGTTGGTTTTCCCTTATTTAATACATTTTAATAAATGAAGCAGAAGGAGTTTCCTCATAAAATTGCGATTAAGGCACCTTTTTAACTATTTTCTAGTGGGGTTTCCTCTGCTCTTTAAGTTATATTATGCAAAAGAGAAGGTTTTCCGTAAGCTTTCTTTTAAGGTAGTTTGTATAAGAAACCTTCTAAACTTTAAATTGATATAATATTTAATATGATATGCATATTCAATGTGTATTACAACACCATAAAGTAAACAAAACAGGATGTTAAGTGCTTATATTTCGCGTTTCCCACTTTTTCTTATTACAAAATTATACGAAATTAAAGAAATCAAATCCATTCTGTAGAGATCATAGCCCCCTGGTGTTGGTTCCCAGGCTGTCACCCAACTCAGTTGGCCGTAATTGGACTCCCAGCCGGAACAGGCAATGTTTGGCCAGCGACAACGCCAGAAAAATACATTTTCTGATATATTTTTGATTGTTTTTTTGGCGTAAAGTGCAAGTCCACAGCGTTGTCATTCATGACGGGCGTGAAAGAGCCCTAAAAAAAAGTGAAGAGTTGACGGAAAATGCTCCTGTTCCCACCCGCCGTTGGTCTTGTCCAAGACCTCTTGGTCTTAACTCGGGCTGGGTATAGGGATTTACTGCAGCATTTGGCCAAAACATCAGCAGTCACCTCGATCTAGCCTGATTGGTCTTTGGGGACTATAGGTTTTTGGTGAAACTCAATGATGTCTGTCAGCAAGAAATAATCACTTCTCTTGCCAGATTTTTGATTTATTTTTCATTTAAGTTAAGACCAGTAAGGGTATTCAGCCTTCAACAATCATATTTTGGCCTCCCTTCTGAATTGTTTTGAATGTATTTCTTGCTGCGTTTCTTGTTTTTTTATTCTCGAATCCGACTAGGAACCCAACTCAAACGATACGTGTGAAAATGCCTGCAATTCATTGAACCCGTCTCGGGCGGGAAATGCAATTGAGACAGCAGTAGGGGGCAGGAATCAGGGGGATAGGTTAAAAAACAGTTTGCTCTGCATTATGTAACCTTAGGGGAGAGACCTATAGGGGCTTTAGGCGTCGTCTACGATTTGCTAAGCAAAAAAATAGGAGTAAAAATATGCACAGAATGTGCGTGCCGCCGCCGCCGCCGATCGGTTCATTAAACTGTCAGCGACCGCTTGTTGATTGGCTTTTAGGGCCCGGCCTGGCCGAAATCGAAAACAAAACAGCGACATTAAGTTTTCCGCCAAGCGCCAATCAATCGATTATCAAAACAAGCGATCGCCGGCGGTACACTCAGCGAAAGAAGGCGAGTAATTGGTAGGAAAATTTGAGAGACCGAAGTTAGTTCTTAGATGGGTTTCATACTACCTTAGTTGGTTTAGTATTTTTCATTCTTATGATAGTTCTCGTATCTCTTTCCATAAATATTACATTAATTAAATATGAATAATATTCAATTATCCAATTTTAAAACTAATTATTCTTGGTCATCTTTGATTTCTCTGACTAAACTAAACTTTAAACTTTGAACTTAAGTCTTTATACATTTCATATAAAATTACTCTTTTGAAGATCTTAAAATTCTCGGAAATTTCTCTCTGTGTATCGCACGTCAGCGATCGACAAAGGGTCTGCTTGGAGGCTGTGGCCCGGAGCAGGGGCCAGGCGGCTGGGGCAGGTCGGAGCAGGGCCAGACGTCATCCAACCTGTTGCTGGCCCCAGTCTGGGGCTCGCTGCCTGAGTCATCATCCAAGGGGTAGCGCGTCTTCGCCCTACGCACTTGTATCTGAATCTGTCTTGGTATTTATATCTGTATTTGTATCTGTATCTGTATCTGTATTTTAATCTGTATCTCTATCTGCACATGCAACTGCATTTCTAGCTGCAACTGTTAGAAACGTGCAGCTGCTGCCGGTGAAAGCGAATGATTCTCAAGTGAAAGTAAACCAGAAAGAAGGTTGATTTCTTGATGTTTGTAACTCAAAGGAAGGACTTGAAGGCAGGACTCCAAGCTCATCATCATGAGCATCCTTTGGCAGAGCTTGCTCCCCTGAAACCACCGTAGAAGACTTCCATCTCCTGGTGATGTTCGAGACGAGCTTCCAGCAGTTTCATGCCCTTTTGGGCTGGCAATGACCTCTGGCCCTCTGGTGGCTTCATCTTTGTAATTATTCCCGCATTCCAATCCCCATCCCCTTAAGAATTCCAACCCTAAGCCCAAGCTCAAGCTCAAGCCGAAGCCAATCCACAGACTCATCATAATTACCAAATGAACTGATGCCGATTATATAATGGCCAGCGATGCGCCACTCCATTCCAATAGACGCACGGCCTTGAGAGCGTTCGCTGACACCTCCAGCCGGACCAGGCATCATCAGCTCCACCCACCCCCGCTGCCTCTCTGCCCTCCCTCCACTGCGATCCAATCCAATCCAATCCGATCCGATCCGATCCGCTGGCTTGTGCTCGGTGTGGGTCTGTGGTTGGGGTGCCGGTGCCGGTGCCTCGAGCTTCAAGCTGCGGTGGCCAGGCCAGAGTTGGCAACACGTCAATGCCCAATCTCAGTCTCAATCTCAAGCGGTTTGTTTAGCATTCTTGCCATGGTTCTGGCTATTGCGCCATAACGGCCAGCCAGCCCCGGTCTTGGCTCTGGGGTGGCTCTATGGCTCTATGGCATAGCCAGTGCCAATTGGCACTAGGCTCTATAGATCAATAGATGGTGCCTGGAACTGTGAACTCTGCCTGGGGTTCAAGCACCTCCTGGCAACTGGCGGGATTGCATATATTAAGGCCAGTCTGTGTTCCAAAGAATAATAATATCTGTAAGCCGCTCGATTTGCGTAAATGGAAGCGAAACCCCCAAGCGCCCCAAGCAGCCCGAGCACCCCGAGCACCCCGACTACCCCGAACACCTCGTTCTCTCCAGTCTCCATTCTCCCCGATCTCATGTGATCATGATCAAAGGCAGCGATCGGATAATGACAGTATATGTATAGTCTAATCGAATATCGCGCATATCGCATATATAATGCGAATTCTTTTTGGCAAAACAATTCCAATTCCAATTTCATTCCATTCCTGTTTCCCACCAAGCGGCGATCGTCAGAAAGAACAAAAATAAAAAAAAAATAACAAAACGAGATCGGCGGGGCATGTATAATAATAATAATACCCAATACTTGATTCCACACAGAGCACCTGTGAATGAGAGCCCGTAGCTCGTAGATTTCCGGATTACGATCTGCCATCTGCCACCGCTGCCTCCCCTGCTGCTCCCCTCTCCTTTTCCCCTTCGCGATGATGACTGAATTCTTCTCTGGGTTTTTTGCCAGATTCTTTGAATGGCCCGGGAGACCGCTCAAGCCTAGATCGTGCTCCATTGAAAGCTCTCGTAGCACCCAGCAGGTTGTAAAAAAAACAGAAGCAGAAACCGAAACAGAAACATAAACCGCGTGCTGGTGGAGTCCAGCTCCAGCTCCAGGTCCATCTCCCGAGCCGGCCTGCTCGAGTGTTTACGTTTTTTCTTCTGGCCGATGATAGTTTTCTTAGCTCGATTTTTTGGCATTCAAGGTTACTCTTGTTTTCATGTCCATTGACCTATTTGGTTTTACAGGCATGCAAATGAGCGGCAAATGCTTGTTTGTGTCTTTGCGGGCTCATTATAATGGGTTTTGGGGGGCCAATGAACGGGGGTTCCAGCTCAAGAACAGGGAGCAGGGAGTACGAGGCTCAGTGGGTGTGGGAAGAAACCAAGACTCACCCCCTTGCAGTGAGTCATCTCCAGAAAAAATATACCGTTAGTCATTATGCCATGTCCATGGGTCGGGAAAAGCGAATACGAAAAGCGAAAAACACTGATTGCACTCTCCGTTGTCATGTTCATGGAAGTAACCCTCAAAGGGTTCTTTGTTTTGGCCTCGCTAATGGAGGGGGTTGGGAGTTGGGGGGGCTGCTTTCTCCCACCTGCAAAAGAACTACGCTCTGAGAGCTTTTTAGTAGCTATCAGGCCAATCGCCATTATCTGCCCGCCTCTTGACCGGTCACTCGGAGTGCAAAAACAACGCCCAAGTGCGTCATAGAGCGTACGTAGTAATTCTTACAACCTCCAAGTGGTAGTGATGGCAGTTTTTCCTTTTCTTTGGAACAGAATAAAGCTTAGTTTTATAGGAAATATATGTTTAAGGGGCTTAGGAGCTATAACTAAAGGTGTTACTATTTTTTAAGCACTTCTTTTACTTTATTTTTTGTTGAAAAATGTTGAGTTGAGTAATTTTAATACAAGTTATTAATCATTATTATAATAATATAATAATAATATATAGTATATAAAAATAATACTCTACATAGTATACATATACTGTATAAAATGTTCTATAAATTATTATTGTATGTTTTATTATATATATATTATATTTATTATATAATACATATTTTTTATCTTATAGTTGTCTTATTAATTGTATCTGTAGGTCTACAACAAACTTAAATATAGTTGATAATGTTATTGCACGAAATAAGTTATTTCTTCAGACTTCCCTCGGTCTGGGTTTTTTAACCCATTAAATTTCCTTTAATATTATAAAAATAAATTTAATTTGCAGCCAAGGGTGTTTTTGATTTCACACGAGGCTTTTCAGCAGGCAAAAGCCTTGTATAATATTAAATTTACTCTATATTGATTATCATATTCTATTTAATTATATATATTATTTTTTTATCAGATATTTTTTCAGATATTTTTATCAAATATTAATAAGTATATTATTTGCCTTAAAACTAACTTTCACTTATAAAGCCATTTGTCTTGAACTTTCTTAAGCCTTCTAAAATTAAATTCAATTTCCGACCAGAAGTTTGTTTGATTTTTTCCGAATTATTTTCAGCAAGCAAAAGGCTTGCCAAAAATACCCTTGGCTCTTAATGAAGTGGCCCACACTCGACTGTTGGCCAAGTCAGTAAGTAATCAATGAAACCAAGAGCCTGACAGCCTCCAGATTGTTGTGTTTGCCGACCCCGTAAGCCCCTAATCCCAATCGGATGGAGCTGACGTGTGCACTCGCTGGTCGGCAATTTAATTAGATATCCATTGCAGACATTTTTACCTCCTGACACACAGTGAGAGCTGATAAGAGCTCGATTAATTTCCATTTGTGAGGATGCTGCTTCTGCATCTGTTTTAGATTTGCAATTGCAATTGCAGCAAGTGTTTGGCTCTAACCACAGACATTCCTCATACGCACTGTTGCCCAATAACAAACAATGCATGTAGCTACTGAAACTGATAGCTGGAAGTTAGATTAGAAATTGAATTATGAATTATAAATACATTATAGATTATTAAACATTTAATAATACAATCACTTTCAGCTTCTTTCTAGATTTCCATTTGAAATAAAAATAAATCCCCAATAAATGTCGACTCACAACTATAAATAAATTACAAATAAAGAATGTGGTTAGAGAAATAACAATGACTTGCACAACTGAGATTGTTTACCAGCCTCAAAGTGTTCAAATTCCATTGAGAACCTTCAACTGCCGAAGTACACAGGTCCCTCAAAGGGTCCAAAGGACATATGCAAATATATAGACAAATACAACAAATACTGGTGATCTCTACGGAATAGGGTATGGGGCGGGGTCTAACGGGGGCTTTGATCCCACTTAATTCAAGTATTCAGCAGGTTTTCGCCACTCGTTATCCAAGGGAAGAGATCGCTGAACTCGGAAAACACGCGCCGCCGTGTTCTACGCCGCGCTAAGGTTCTGATCTTGGCTGCGCGTGTCCCCTGGTTTGCAGACACTCCCCAATAGGGGGCGCTGTCTTCAGGTGAGTCTGGAATTCTGTCCGTTTGTCCGTCAGTCTGTCCGACACCTTGTCCGTTAGTCTTATGTGGCTTTCAGGGTAGTTTGTGAGATACTTTTGGTTGTAGAACTATTTTAAAGCGACTTCTAACCATTGCCTCATTAATTTGTTAATTCTTGTTTTTAAATTTAAATAAACAAATATATAATATATAAACCATATTTTATGTTTATAATAAATTATAATAGAAAATAACGCAATCGAAAATAATATATGTATATACAAATTAAAGCAAAACAAACAAATTATAAAGGAAGCTAATATAATATCAATAAATGTATAAAGAATCCTAAAATATATGTTGAAAAACGAAAGGAAAATAATTTTTGTTTTCCAAACGCTATATAAACGTTCCTATTTGTAGAACAAAATACGCTTTAAATGAGTCCATTTCTAGGGCCTTAATTTATTTCAATAAGTTGCCACCAAACAAGCTCATCGAGAGAAGTAATTAAGGAAGCGCTTTTCCAATGTTAAGCCTCATTAATGTTAGTTAATATATAGAGTCAGCACTGGCGAAATAAATAAATAATTATATATTTAAATATATATTTATTATACCCTGGCAGGGTATTATAATTTTAGTCAGAAGTTTGCAACACAGTGAAGGAGACATTTCCGACCATATAAAGTATATATATTCTTGATCAGCATCAACAGCCGAGTCGATCTATCCATGTCCGTCTGTCTGTCCGTCTGTCCGTCCGTTTCTACGCAAACTAGTCCCTCAGTTTTGAAGCTATCTGAATGAAACTTTGCAGATAGTCTTCTTCTTCTCACTACTATATATGTCGGAACGGGCCGGATCGGAGGACTATATCATATAGCTGCCATAGGAATATATATAAATTAATTTAATTTGTTCGCAACATATTTCGTTAGCAACATTTTTCGCTAGCAACCTTTTTTGCTAGCCACATTCCGAGAAAGCGGACTTTTTTCTTCTTCTTCTACTACTCACTGCAAGGGTATTTAAACTTCGGCATGCCGAAGTTAGCTTCCTTTCTTGTTAATATATATTAAATATAAAATAAACCCAAAGGAATCTTTTGCTGGCTTCACTTTTTTCCCATATTTTTTTTCTCGGCATTACCCATTCGACCCGTTGGTTGTCACTTTATCTCATTCGGCATTTAAGTGATCTTTTCTTTTATTTCTTCTCTCTCTCTCTGTTTGCACCTTTTTTAAGCCCAAAAACCTTTACGCAATGGGTCAGTTGCCACACCTGGCCAAGTGGCCAAGTGATTACTTGTAGGCCGACTTCAAGTAGGCTTAAAACTTTCACCGAATCTCCGAAGCTCCGTTGCGTTGACAAGCACTTGGAATTCATGGATCAAAAAATAAAATATAAATAAAAGAGCCGAAACAAAAACGAAATGAAAGAAATAAAGGCAATTCATGGAGTGCGTTCCGTCGACAATTTCGCTCGTTCGAAGGTCAACAGTCGCGACTCGCGAAACTTCTCCCCAAAATGGGAATGCCGAAAAACCTAAAGTCCAATATGTACCGCACCGTTTCGAAATGTAGCCAGATAAACAGCATAATTAATATACAATACGAAACCCGTTTCAACTGGAGACCCCGTTAAGTAAACGGCTCGCCGGCAATTGTATAATTTCGGGCAAAAAGGGCGTGTGCGTGGCTTGCATTGCGCAAATCCGCCTTCGTTGCCATCGAGCTCTCCCAGGTACCAGCTACCAGGTACCTATCCAGCTACCCAGCTACCCAGCTACCCAACTACCAGCTGGCATGTATTTGCCAGTCTTTGCCTTCACAATACCCAAAGCAATCGAAATCTGGTCAAGGTCGCCGCTTGGCGCTTGCCGTCTGGTCCCAGCCCCCACTGCGTATACTTGATGGTGGCATAGCGGGTCGCAGACAGACACCGTTAAGCCCTAAGCTCTCTAAGCCCGGCTCGGCAGCTCAATTAACTTCAATTCGATTGTGGTCGAAAAGCAGCCTGAAGGGGCTGAAGGTGTCTGACCCAGACACCCATTGGAGGTCCTCCCCTGACCCACTATCGGAGCTGAAGAGCTGCCCGTGTAGCAAAATTCATTGTTAAAAAGCTAATACTTTGCATATTTATTGCTAGATTTGGTTTTATAAACCGTTTTAGCAAGAAATCAATGCAGGCGACAAGTCTGAACACGTTAAGCGGTGCAGCTATTAATTTGAGGTTAGCTTTTATTTCGAGGTTCAATGGGTAAATATAATAATATAATAAAAGTAGCATTTTTAAGGCTACAACATATTTAGTCCAGGGACTTAATCGGATTTTCTCTATAAGTGTCTGTGAATCTCTGAAATTTTCAAAAATTTAACAAGAAATCAATGCAGGCGACAAGTCTGAACACGTCAAGCGGTGCAGCTATTCATTTGAGGTTAGCTTTTATTTAGAGGTTTAAAAGGTTAATAATCATATAAAAGTAGCAGTTTTAAGGCATAAACATTCCATTTTTAAACATATTTGGCCCAGAGACTTATTCGCATTTTCTCTATGGGTGTCTGTGTGTGCCTCTGAAATTTTCGAAAATTTAATCCCGTTTCGTGGTCCGGGGCTGGCGATGCGGTTGCATAATCACAGCCAGGGCAATTCAGGGCAGGTAATTCAATTTGTGCCCAGCACGTGGCTGCAGTTGGGATGGAGAGCCATGACAGAGAGACGCAATGAGATTACATCTCCATGTCAAAGGAAGGGGACACAGTTCACAGATTTAAGCTCACAGATTCGCCATGACACCAATTGCTCTTTCGCTCTTCTAACACTATAATTTTCCCATTACTATTAACTGTGATTGTTTCAATTGCATTTTAAGGGAAACTACTTAATAAAGTTATCAAGCACAGCTGTCCTTACTTCGTTTCGCTATTAAATCCTCTTACAAGGACCCTCTCAGTGTTCCTGACTTCCTATTTACCCGACTGACAGTCATCTGCGATTTACAGCGCCATCAAGGCTCCCCGCTTGCCACTTGAACGACCATAAATACTTATTAAATACCCTGCCATTCCCTTGTTTATTAGGAATTGCCTGGGAAAGTGCCTGACTGCAGGACAGCTGCAGATCCTGCTCCATTCATACGTGACCCCTTCCGAGACAGAGAGATAGAAAGAGATCTCCGTCTGCCCCTCTGGCTGCTCATTTCATTACGTGTAATGGCTGCGGTAATTGTCACGTAGCCCGGAAGACGTAACAAAAGGCTCTTGAGCCAGTCGGTAATTGTGTGTCCTTGTGCCGGGAATGTGTGTCCATGTGTTGTGAGGATAACAGGATAACCGCTGCAGTTGCCACACCCAAAAGCCACCCAGTGCTTATGCTTCATCATCGGTCAGTGGTACCTGTTACCAGTTACCAGTTACCACCTGAAGCCTCCGCGGCCTGGGAGAGTGATTGCTCGGCGAACCGCAAGGGAAGGCGCACGGCACCTGCGAAGGGAATCGTGTTTGGCCTGTGTTTCATCCGAAAATCACAGTCCATCAATCAGCGGTTCCCTGGCCAGGGAGAGCGCCTCGTGCAATTCATTTGCTGTGCTCAAAGTGGGAATTGATTTATACCAGCTACAAGGGAGATACGGCGGCATTCCTCCTCATCTATCCGTTACGGTGACCAAACTAGGTGCACCTAGAGAAAATCTAAGTAACTTATATATTTAAATATATTTTTTAATTAAAACAGCATACATATTGGCTTACAAATATAACTTCCCATGTTTTAAGAGAGTTTCTTAGGGTTTTCTTAGCTTTTCTTCAGCTTCTCCGCAACCCCTTTTCATGCCCAGTGCCTCATGATGACTATTTATCAAGCCAGGACTCCAGTTCGGAGCTCGGAGTAGCCGTTTCCAGCCTGTCAGTCCTTTGAGTAGCTCTCCCTCTGCCCCTGTCTCGCTGTGGCTGACAGCTCAATGCTGAATCCTGACTCCTGACGAACATCCGTCCGGGTTTCGCATGCAGCCTCCGTGGAATTTATGCCCAGGTCATTAGCTGGAAATGGCCGGCTATGCTGGCGATTTGCATCGCCCGTTCCGTTTCCAGTTAATGCCGAGGTGAAGCCAAGCTGGCGGGCAATCAATTAGACTCCGGTGGATGTGAAGAGCGGCAGCTGCTGCAGCTGGCAAGCCCGAAAGTATACAACACAGCAGCGTTCGAGTTTGGTTTTATTTTCGCTTCGATTGCACTTTGTATTTACATAAACACACCAAGATTTAGCCATATACATATATAAATATAAATATATTCGAATAATTGCAACTGCCGAGTTCGTTGAAGTGAAAATGGGAGCTAAGATGAAACTCTGGCTGTCGATAGTATTTATTTGGATTTACATTTGCACTTTCATCCGGCTTTCAGCTACGTTTGTCTACTTAAAATTGGATTTCTAACTGCCGCGTCTCCTTCCATAAACGTATATAGAGGTGTATATATTATATATATCTGATTTGTGGACAACCTAAGTAAGTTTGTTGAACGAGGTGGGCCCCCAGTTCGAGTTGGAATCAGCCTCGGAGGCCGCGGCTACCCTGTAAAATGCGAACCTGGATTCGTTTAGAAACCTACCGCTGTGCAGGAGTCCAGATTTTTTTGGGTTTTCTCAATGTCTGGTTAAAGTTTAACAGGAGCTTAAGCGATAAACTGAAAATCTACAAGAGTTTCAGAGTTAATGTGACATTTTTTACCTTTTACAGCTCACTAAAATCTTTTTTGTACCGATAACTACATCTCTTTCACTTCTAAACTACCTGTTAATTTTAACCGGACATTGAGAAAACCTTCTCTTAAAAGTACATTTAGTGTAAACGGAGAAACGCGAGGTCAAAGTCTAGTAACTCACATCAAGTAACTTGCTTTAACGGACACATACGTAGTTTAAAAACAGTAATTGCTTAGCCTAACTTTTCCCAGATCCCTCTGCTAATCCTAATCCTCCAGCCCATCCTGCTCGTCCTCTGACACATCCTCCCTTCTTAACACCACATTCAGAACGCGGCAGAATCGTTGACAACCACACAGTTTCTATTGCAGTTAGATTGCATCATCACAAATGAGAGAGTCACCCAACACAACGCCCACTACAGTGACTCCGTCTCCGCCATCTGAGCCCCTCCCTGGGGCGCCTGCCTCCGCCGGCTGGCTCAGAGGCGCGGACTCTCCAGGATCGTGTGGCTGGACATGACCGAGTTGGCCAGGGCAATCGAGTTCCCGGCAACGGAGAGATTCGTTTCGTTCTTGGAGCGCCGCCGCCAGAAGCAGCAGGGCGCACAGAGGCGCTCACAGATCCGCATGCCCTTGAAGGTGTCCACAAAGGCGCGCCGGAAGCTGGCGTTCATGAAGCAGTAGGTGATGGGATTGCAGCAGCTGGAGGAGTAGGCCAGCAGCTGCAGGAAGCTGATGGCCGTGTAGCCCACATACTCGTACACCGCCGGCCCCAAAAGCATGGTCATCGTGTTGATGACATAAAGGGGCGTCCAGCAGATGAAGAACTCCAGGACCAGGACGAACAGCATCTTCACCACTCGCTTCTTGCTCTCCAGGCTCTTGCTCTCGTTGGATCTGCGTGGCACAATGCTGGCGAAGCAGCGGGTTAGGGATTTGGATATCAAATTCTAGATTCCAAATTCTGGATTCTAATTCGAAAACTCACCTTCTTAGACCCGCCTCGGTGATCCGCAGGCTGGGCTGCGACAGGGACTTGCGCCGGGACTCGTTGTCGCAGATGTAACCCTGCTGCTGCTGCTGCTGCTGCTGTTGGTGGTGCTGCATCTGGTGTCGCATCCGCTGGGCCCTGCTGCAGCAGTCTCCCACGGGAACGCCGCCTGCACTTGACCCTCCGTTGACCTGCTGCTGCTGCTGTCGCAGCGACTTGACCGAGGCACTCCTCATGCAGTACAGATGTCGCCGGCCCTCGCAAGGTGCGCTTCCCAGCAGCCGCCGCTTGCTGCCGCCATGGGCGTAGTCAGCTGTGGAGGGGAATCGCGGTTGGGGGTTGGGTTTATGGTTTCAGAAATATTTCAATAATTATATTATGTGTTAGCAGCGACATAAGCTTTTCTTTTAAGACCCTGCAGTGTTCTCTTAAACTCGAAGTCGGGGGAAAAATAATAAATAAATAATCGAACAATTTGTAAAAATAATATTGTTACAAAGTAGATTTATTTTTTATATATTTAGAAATCGTGTTAAAGTCATATTTATCTTTTCACTATCTGAGCATTTGCTTTGAATTTTTCCTGAATTTTATGAGTATTTCAGAGTCACCTTTTGATAATATCCATTATATTCATGGAAGCAACCTAGATCACGAGTCAATTCACATGAGTTAAGTGGCCTTTGATCATCTTTATTGAGTTTTCTAAGAGCTATCACTCAGGTTTAAGGGGTATATTGGATTTTTACCAAGGTTATAAGGCTATAGAGATATTAGCTTTTAAATATAATAACTTAATTTGAATATTTTATTTAACAAATAAATAAAGCAGTTAAAGAAAGAGTTCAATTTAAAAGCAGTAAGTAACTAATAAGAGAGTGTATATTTTTACAGGGTATGTCTTATTTTGCCTGCTTGTCTGCCTTTATTTTCCCAGATTTAATCACCTAAAAATCAATTTGTAACTTTAAAATGTACATACATATATTATATATGCCTACATTCACCCCTATCTAAGCTAATGAAGCCACAGATCATAGATAGCATGCGGCTAATGAACTGGAATCGTTGGCAGCACGCAATCCCCGAGATGTCACGATATTTGAACTCCAAAAAGCTGAGAGTGAGCTGCACTCCCAGCTGGACATTTGTCTCCGATGCTACCTCCAATGCTGCTGCTCCCACTGGCTGCAGGCCTGCTCCTCTGCCTGCTTCTCCTCCTGGACTGGGTCTGGCGCGGCAGCCACTGGCAACGTCTGGGAGTGCGAGGACCGAAAGGCTGGCCGCTGGTGGGCAACATGGCACAGTTTGCCCTGGGTCGACGTTCCTATGGAGAGGTTTATGCGGAACTCTACAGGTGAGTAGGGAGGATGCTATGCTATAACTCCAGCTTCTCCTCCAGCTCCTCCTCCTCCTCCTCCAGACAGCATCCCACCCAGCCCTATGTGGGCTTCTACCGCCTGTTCAATGAGCCCGCTCTGCTGATTCGTGACCAGGAATTGCTACGTGAAATCCTCATGGGAAACCACTTCTCCGACTGCTCGGACAATGCCGTTCATGTGGACCCTCGTCAACGGGATATGCTGGCCAGTTTTAATCCCTTCCTCGCCAGGGGCGATCGCTGGCGCCTGCTGCGCGCCGACCTGGTGCCCATGTTTACGCCCAGCCGCCTGCGTCGGCTGCTGCCACATGTGACCAGTGCCTGCAGGACCCTCGCGGAGCAGCTCGGCCCTCGGGAGCCCTTTGAGGCCAAGGAGTGGGCCACTCGCTATACGCTTCAGGTCGTAGCTTCCGCTGTCTTCGGCGTGGATGCCCACTGTCTGGGACCGAGTGAGAGGGCCGAGGAAAACCCTTGGCTGCAGTTGCTGGCTCCCCTCTTCCAGCCCAGTGCCTGGGGCCTGCTGGAAACCGTGTCCTTGCTGCACTCGCCACTACTGGGAAGAGTCCTAAGCTACCGGTGGGTGTGTCTCAGCCTCCTCCCTGATTTTCTTAATATTTTCTTAAATATTTTACAAGCAATTTCGTTGAGGGACTCTCTTGTCCTTCTATTTGTTGATATTCCTAACCTTACGTCTAGTCAACTTGATTGAACTAATTAAATCGCAAACTTCCAGCTACGTACCCCTGCCCGTGCAGCACTGGCTCCTGGCCTTGGTGGACGGCCGGAGTGAGCGGGATAACATGCTGCAGTGGCTGGAGGCGGAGGGCAGGCGAAGCTTGTCCGGGATTGAGCTGGCGGGGCATGCCACCACCCTGGTGCTGGAGGGTTACGAGACCTCGGCCTGGCTCCTGGCCTGTGCACTGTACGAATTGGCCAGGAATGAGGATATACAGCGGCGACTGCATAAGGAACTGGACGAACTGCCTGGTGACTTGCTGCTGGACTCTGAGACTCTGGGGAAGCTGCGCTACACGGAGGCGGTGCTGCTGGAGACTCTGCGTCTGCATCCTGCCATGCAGGCGTTGCAGAAACGCTGCACTCGGAGTTTCACAATGAAGGGAGAAGGGGAAGGAGAAGGAAAAGCACTTAGGGTCCAGGAGGGCACGGTACTGGTGCTGCCCGTACAGGCCATACACTTGTAAGTAGCTTATAAGCAAATTTTATTTGTATATCTTTATTTTAATTGCTATATCTATCTCTGTGTATTTTACTATAACTCTTTATATCTTCCTTTAACTAGTTTTCTGTATAAATCAATCTATATTTATCTCTCCTATATATTATATATATCTCTCTATCTATCTCACTATACATCTCTCTATCTAACTCTCTACATATCTCTAAGTATCCATCTCTCTATAAATCTATCCATCTATCTATTTCTCTATATATTTCTATCTATCTCTCTGTATCTGTCTTCTACCAAATTCTTTTTATCTATCTCTTTATATCTTTATTGAACAGTTATTTGTATAAATCTATCCTTATTCTTTCCTCCAATATCTATATCTCTTTATATATATTTCTCAATCAATCTCTCTACGAATCTCACTGTATCTCTCTCTCTATAATATCTCTCCGTGTCTATCTCTGTTTAATATCTCTCAATCTATCGACCTATCTATCTATATATTTTTCTATGAATTACTCTTTATCTGTCTGCATCTTCTTGTAGCTCTCTATATCTCTCTCTGAATAATATCTCTCTTTATCCCTATATCTCTCTGCATCTCCCTGTATCTCTCTAAATCTTTCTGTATCTTCTTAAACTCTCTCTTCTCCCAGAGACCCTGAACTCCACCCTGAGCCCGAGCTATTTCGTCCAGAGCGCTTCCTGGACCAGACGCCCATGGGCTGCCGTTTCCTGGGCTTTGGCGCTGGTCCCCGCATGTGTCCTGGCCAGCGTTTGGGCCTGCTGCAGACCAAGGCTGCCCTGGTTACCCTGCTGCAAAAGCACCGCGTCCTAATGGACCCTGAAGCTACCTTTCAGGTTTCACCGCTCACCTTCCTCACGGCCAGCAAAGGCGGCATCTGGCTACGTCTGCAGAGGAGGAGCACTCAGGACTGTCCCTCTCCAGGTCCTTAAGAGTCACAGAAATCACTTCGTTTTTAAAGAAGTAAGATTTCTTTGCTTCATTTTATTGTATCCCATTTAATATATATATGTTTATTAATCCAGCTATAACATGGATTCATTATCAAACCAGTCACTGGCCAGGACTCGACACACTCTGGGGCTCCCGCGGCCTGCGCAAATTCCTAGTTGCTGAGCCGAGGATAATTGAAATTGCAATTAAACTCATAGCGGAATGTGTGCGAGTGCGAGTTTTTAGTGGGCGACATTATGAGCTTATAATAACATGGCATTTGCCTCTATATAATGCTCCTCTGGGAGCACAAGCGAGTGGGGGAGGAGGAGCTATGGGAACTGGCAATTTATGATGGGGTAATGTCAAGCGATGGCCGTAAACGAAGCGAAAAGTTTTCAAAATGTAATCAAATTTATTGTCGCACAGCACGGGCGACAGTATGTGAAAACGAGTCCTGTGGCGGCCAACTGGCAGGATAACGGCCTTTAACGAGCGCTTAAATGCCTGTTCCGTGCATAATTTACGGCACTTAAATTGACCTTTTTTACTGAGGTCAGGTCAGGTCAGGTCGGCTACCAGATAGTGTGTCCTGAAACTGTACTGACCGCCAGCCAGCGAAATGAATCACTTCACCGGAAATGGTGGCCTCTATGCTAATGCCCTCTTTCCATTAACTCTAGGCCAGGGCCAGGACCTATGCCTGCCGCGTCGGCATCTTTGGAGGATTTGATGGGGAACGGAACCCTTTCATGCAAATTAGTCGCTCCGGGACCGCCGCAGCTTCCCCAATCTCGTTTCCCCCGTTTCACTCCGGGAGTTTAATTTGGAGCAGGAACCGAGGGAGGAGTGTATTTCGGAGATGAAAGAATGCTGTGAAGCTCAACACGAGTGTGCCACAGGCTGAGTGTGATTTCCACGGGGACTCTGTGAGCTCCTTACTCGCTCGAGCTTCGAGCTTCGAGCTCTATGCTCCCGGCTTCGTGCTCTGTGTTCCATGTTCTCTGCTCGGTGCTCCTGGCTGTGCTGCTCCCAGTTCCCAGCTCCCAAATTCCTGCTTCCTGCTTCCTTCCACCTCTCAAATCTGAGTGAAGCATTTATCAAACACGTCACGTTGCCTGCAGGAATCCAAGACCGAGGCGAGTCTCTCCCAATATCATTCGAATTTATATATACAATATATATAGTAGGCATATATAGTATATATGGGGAAGCAGGGCTTTAAGGACGCATTAAAGGCGAATTAGCCGCATCGATCTGAGAGTCCTGAGAAGCCGCAGGCTGCCTGAGTTTCCGCGTCCATAATCTGCGGATTATTCACAGCATTCGCTGCTCCAAAGCCAAATCCCCGCCATCTAGCCATGGGGAGTGCTCTTAAAGCCGTCGTTGCGAATGCAAATGAAAGTGAAAATGCTGGCAGCTCCTCCCGCCTCCTCCCGTATCCTCCCAAGGGAGCCCACATTGGTGGACCTCCTCCTCCTAGTCCTTCGGCTTCCGCCGAGAGTCGAGAGTCTCACTTCGAGCGTGGCAAACTTGGCTCCCTGCAAATTGTGTGTGACGCAGTTCAGAGCCGGGGAAGTCGACTGGAGAAGCGCAGCCATTGGACTAATCTCGAATGGCGTCCCCCGGGAGCAGTCGCCACTAATAAAGCTCTCCGGCACCCTTTGCCCTGACCCTTGCAGCAGGGTTAAATGACAAATTTAAGAGGGGAAAACTAAGCCAGCACTTGGGCGAGGAATAAGTTTGAAGGGGAAAATGATTTGGCTGTGTATGTCCTGGCAGGGTAGTATAATTCGGGGGATATCCATAACGAGTAAAGTTTTTGGAACATTAAATACATTATAAAAATATTAAGAAATAAAAGTAAACAACAAATGAAGCTTAGGGAAGCCGAAGTTTGTATACCCTAGAAGTAGGGTTAATTCCTTAGAGATCTTTTCATCACCTTGCAAACCTTGTTGAAGGTGTTTTAATATAGTATTTCTACAAAAAAACAGGAAAGCTGTTTCCTATTTATTTCAATCTCAATAATGAAGCCGAAAAAGTAATTAAAGTTTAAACCTCTTTTTCTTAATAAAAATTCTCTCTGTCAGTTATTCTGTTTTTTTTTTTTTTGTAAATATAAAAATATTAAAAAACTAATAACACCCGTGCGTATACGTGATATTTTGGACTGTGCTATAAACGCCTGAAATAATAATATAAATAAATTTTCAAAAAGCCTTAAGATGGCTTCCAAGAAGACGTTAAAAATAAATATTCTAAAAACTTTAAGCTTTTTAATTTTAATTTTAATTTTAATTTTTAATTTTAATTTTAATATCAGTTTTGTAATTTGTTTTAGGCATTTATTACAGAGTCCCAAATATTACGTATACGCAGTGGAGTAATTAAATTCTTCAATTTAAATGTTTATTATTATAATTTATTATTTGACAAAACTCCCATTTTAGCTTCCTCCAGGGAGGAACCCCAATCGTAGACCCTAAATCTCTTCTAATATCCCCCAAATACTCACCGTAAAAGTACTGCGGATGGTGGTGCTGCTGCTGCTGCTGCTGCTGTGCCACAATCGTGTCCAACGACTGGCAATGGCTTCCGTTCGCTCGTCGCTGACTGCCCGGCCCACCAGCGGCAGCACCCGACATGGCGGAGGCGGAACCGGAACCGGAACCCGATCCCGGAGCCATGTCCGGACCACTGCTGCCAAAGTTCATGGCCCGCTCGTTGCGCATGCTCACGTACAGGGTGCGGGTGATGAACAGGTAGGTGAAGCTGAGGGCCAGCAGGGGCAGCACCAGCAGGGCCAGGTCCAGGAAGAGGTTATAGGCCCGCTCGTAGTTCAAGCTATCCGCTGGCCACTGCTCCCGGCACTTGCGAAGGCCTGGGGATCGAGATGGAGGAAGATGGTTAACATGGAACCCGGCTGACTTCTGGACTTAACTCACCTGGTCGACTGGTCGGCATCAGCTGGCTGAAGGCAGCTATGGGCGTCATGCAAACCAAACTGCCCAGCCAGATGATGGCGATGATCTTGTTGGCATGGTTGATGGTCTGCCAGGTGCGTGACCTCAGAGGATGACAGATGGCATAGTAGCGTTCGCAGGAAATGGCCACCAGGGTCCACGAAGACACGGCCACGGAGGCGGCTGGGGGGAAGAGATTATGGAACTGGTCAAGATATATATCATGATATATACATAGTTATGGCTTATGGCCAATCTAGGCACCATTTCCTTCGCTCCTTTGAGCCCGATTTTGATGCTTTCAATTTTTAATGGCCTCACCTCCATTTGTTCCCCTCGTAAACTTTTATTTTTCGTGGCCCTGCGCCTGGACAATTGTCTCGCTTGGTCAACGCGACTTCATTAGGGCTCTCGGAAGTGGAATGCAAAAGAGAGGGGGTCCTGGTCCCGGCATAATTAAACTGCTAACTTGTTTTTTGAGGGGGGACTGCGCCTCATTTGAGCCGCGATAGGGACAGGGCAAGGACATTCAATCAGGGCCGCTCAAGCGCTCATAGAAACGGCCGGCACTTCAGGCCACTTCAGGCCACTCTCCATGCCGCCATTTGCCATTTCAATTGTAATCGCAATACCAAAGCCCAATCCCGATTGCCCGCACGCCTCCGTCACCGCCATCAATGATGCCATAAAGGCCAAAAGCACACACCACACACACACATAACTTGGTGAAAGGATACTAAACAGGAATGGGGTTCAGGTTGGGGTTCTGGTTGGGCTTCTGGTCGGGGTTCTGGTTGGGCTTTTGGCTACGAATCCTGGCCACATGGACCACTGATGAAGCTGGCAAAGCTCATTAACAAAATTAAATTTAACTCACTGTTGCATACGCACCCTTTGGCCACGCTCCACTCCGGCTCGCTCCTCTTTCGACCCGGCCAAAACGGACCACGGAGCACGGCTCAGTGATTCCCGGCGTCCGCAACAAAAATGTAAATTTTATGGAAATGCTGTAAATAGAAACCGGACCGAACAGAACCAAACCGAAACGAACCGAACCGCAACGTGAGCCAACAATGAAATGAATGAAACGCAAATACTCGCACTCAGCCACAGCCCAGGACAGCACACTCACGCGGCCAGGAAAAAATAAGACCTTCGATTGCGGTTTATTCAGACGCGGCATTGAAAATATTGAGTTTTGAGATGCCTTTTTCCAATTTCCTTTAAGCCCTATGATATACAAAAGGATAGAGGATATATAGAGTAATATTCAAAACCATTCCAGAAGCCAGAAGCCAAGTGAATCGCTTTTATTTTTATTAAATATTTCTTTTTTTTGAAAACAAGAAATGAAGCTAATCTCAAGAAGACGCAGTTTGTAAGCCTCTTTTTTCGTTTTTGGTTTAATTTTTGATTTGGTTTCTCGTTTTGGTTTAACTATTATCAAATGTATATTCTAAATATTAAGAGGAAGTGTGAATAAAGCAGATACTTTAATAACTTGAAAAGGGAATATCGGAATATATTAAAAATCGTTAATGTATCGATATTTAACATGTAAATCAATATAATAAAAAGATTACACAAGTTATATACATTCAGATTAATAAATTAATTGGATGTTTTTTCTTAAAGTATCTGTTGTAAGTTTTATTTATTTTATTTATTATTATTATTCTTATAGAGAAAATACCCGCTCTTACAAAGTGTGGATAAGTTTTGTTTTAAATGGAATATGCTTCATTTAATCAGATATAACAAGATCTAAGTAAAGGTATTTCCCATTAGGGAGATACTATTTCCAAAATATCCAGTAATATAAAGTATTCCATTTTTTCTCGGAGTGCATAGACCCCTACAGATGAGGAGAAACCGGAACCCGGAGAAACAGCAAGAAATGGAATTCGCAAATGAAGAGAGAATATTTTTAATTATAGAAGCGTTTGGAACTGACTTGGCAAATTTTCTAGGCCGAGACCAGGTAGGTTCTCCCTGGATCTTTGCTCCCTGCTTTGCCCGCTTGACCCAGCTGGGCTTAGGGTGTCGCCAGAGGAAATCCCTGCTCCCAGGCAGTGCTCTGTCCACATTCGATTTGCGGGATCTCAGGTGCACAAAGCCAGCTCTCGGGTGGCCAAATCACAATGGGCTGGGCTCCGGTCTCCGATGCCTGGCTGGACACAGCCCCAGTCCGGATTCCCAGCCCCTCCTCCTTCGCCTGCAGTGGTGCGTGTTCGAGTGCGAAACTTCAAATGGTTTTTTCATGCAGAAGAGACATCCTGTGTGGGCGAGGATAACTTTATGTATGCGGTTCCATGTTGCCATGTGTGCGGTCTACGGAATTGCAAATTGTGGAAAATGAAACGAAAGGCGACTAGCTGTTGGAAGCTGCTCCTCCGGGACAGTTTTTGTGGCTGCTAACCAACATAGTTTTTCGAACAACTAAGGCTGCTCACCACTTTGCCATCGGTCGGCCACCTTTGACATTCTGAGGTCTGCAATTAAAACAGCATTCAGCCGACCATCCTGTGCCTGTGCGGCCTCATTTTCCAGCTGATTGAAATGTTTTCCGAAAGCCCACGGCATCCCGATCCCCAACAATATCCGCACTTGACTTTTCCTGGGGGCGGCGGAGGCCAGTGTAAACTTGATTCCGGCACACAAAATTAATTTTCATGTTTTCATAACAGCTAATTGGGCAGGAGGTCGGGTTTCTGGACATAGTTTTTCGTTTTCCCTTCTGCTGTTTTCCCGCCCAGCTGGTTTCCCCTCTTCCAGCTGGCTATTTGCCTTTCGATCTGCCTTCATCTAAATTTGACCCGAGTTCTCGGAGTTATTACATTAAATTAAGGCAACAACCGCAAAAGCATAACTGCCCAGCGCCCACCTGAGTCGCCACTTCATAAGTTTTTTGGCTTTCATCCGAGCTCCTCCAGAGGCGCCAGACCATGCCCCGAGTTCGGGCCAAAACTAAGTCCACATCTCAACGGCAAAAGGTAAGTAAATAAGCGCAGTGCACACACCCAGAATAAGAGTAAGCTGAAACCTAAAAATGTACTGAGGGGAATCCTTGCTGGAATCGAAACAGCTGCATTTATAGCCTTCAAGTGCTTAGCTCCTGGCAAAACGAATCGTTCAGCCTCGCTTTATGTGGCTTAAGTCGACCGGAAACACCTGAATAACTAAAATAGTTTGGTGAATAAATAATAATAATAATAAATAAGCGGAAATCAAAGTCAAAGCAACAAAACATCATTGAAAGGGAATGCAAATCAAACTCAAATCGAACTCAAAATGAACTTAAATCGAACTCAAATTAATTACTAATTCAATTGAAATCAAATTCAAATCAAATTCAAATCAAACTTAAATCAAATTCAAATCAAATCAAACATATTATTATTATTACTAAATTTTTCTAGAAACAAGACTTTTTTTATTAAAATTCTTCCTATTTCTCCCTGTGCCGAACTCTCTTTCTTTACTTGGTCTGTAATTTACCTTCTAGTTGTGAGGTCAAAGGGGAAAGTTGAGTACCAATTAAAACCGCTGACCGACTGAACACTAACTCTAGCTCCTTGGAGTACATAAGTTTCGCCAGGCACTTCATTTCACAGCTCCATCTTTATGTCTTTTTCCTTTACTGAGTGTTATTTAAGGCAAATGTACTATTAAGATACCGTCCTGCTGGGGAGAAGGACTCTGCTCCCGTCAGGAGCTGGACTCCGTTATGGTGAGCGAACGCAGAGCGTGATGGGGCGACATCGTAACTAATTGCTCGCCATGTGCTTTAAGTCCAAACACTCTCCAAGGACATTAAACAGCAGAGAGGGGTGCTTGAAGAGTTAAAGGGGAAATGCGTCCCTCAATTCTATTTATCCTACGGTAAACATTTGATTAACTACCACTTGAAGTATCTTTTAATAATAGATTCAATTATTAAGAAATAGAGAACTTCTTATATAATATATATTTTTTTTTAATTTAAGCAGCTCTGTGAGCTTTACAGCTCAATTTGTGCTCTTAACAGGCGCTGTTATTTTTCAAATTTTAAAGGTTACTAAACCACCACTTTTAATTTGCTTGTTAATTTTGACATACAGTTTGGTAAAAAAATAATTCCGATTAACTTATACGTTATATGTATATGGTTTAAGTTCGTAAGGCTCCAGTTAATATTTCTCGCAAGGTTAACTGTCAGTTGCTATTTAGCTTAAGATTTTTAAACCAGCTTAAACTCATATGAAAAATAAACCATTTTGATTTCAGCAGCAAAGCGCAGCAAGTCGCTGTCAACATTAAGTCTTTGGTTAATTTTTAACGAGTTTGTTCATTTAACCTAAAGTTAAGCAACAGTAATCAATCCACACTTATTTGGAACTTATTCGTAGGCCTTCTCAAACGCTTAACTGTCAGTTAACTTTGGGTTTCTTTACATAATTACTTTGACTCATAAAAACACATACTTGAAGCCATTTATAAAGTCCTCATTACACATATTGTGCACTTTAAAGTCGCTGTTAACATTTAATGTAATAAACCAAAAAATTCCTTAGTGAAACCTAATACCCTACTTAAATCTAAAGTTAAGCAACAGTAATTTACACTTATTTGGCTTTTATTGGTCAGTTACTAGCCAATTTATTATCTTACAGTTAACCCCCAGTTACTTGCTTTTCTTAATGATTAGTGAAGCTCTTAAAAAAAAGGAAACTACACATTTGGTGAGCTTTACAGTCGCTCTGAAACTTAGGTTAATAAACCTGCACTTTAAACTAGTTGTTAAACTCCCATTTCCTTAAGAAACAATTGAACTCCTCCTCGTAGCTGGATTTAAATGCTTTTCATTTCACTGTCAAATATTTGGGGAGCTGTCCGCCCGGGTGAGTGAGTGAGTGACAAAGTGAGTGCGCGGGTGTGAATAAAGGAGCGAGTGCAAGTGAGTGTGTGTTTGAACGGATGCAAATAAATCGGATACACCAGATCCAGGCTCATATTCACGGCTTGCGTAAATATTTAATGTAATTTATATGCGAAAATTGCAGCACAAAACAGGCTCATATATTATTATTATCAAATTGGAAATGGCTTTAAGCAGCGCATGTAAATCGATGGCACATACACGGGCCATTTCAATTTGCTACTGCCTCTCTGTCAGGGAGTCAGGGAGTCCTGGACTCCATATCCTCATCATTGAGAAAATCCCAACCAATTCGGGATTGCCCTCTGGTCGTTGTTTTTGATTTAGCGCCCATTCGCTACTCAATGACAATAAGTCCCAATCCCAATTCCAGTCCCAACCCAGTCCCAGTCTGAGTCCCAATTCAGGCCTCTGTCCATTTCCAGTTACATAACTCGCAGCCATAACTGAAAGTGGATTTTTATGGACTCGTCAGGACCTCTGTCCCGCCCCGACCCGCTAACTCTACCCTGCTGAGTCTTCAATAAAAATAATTCCAAATTTGAGACAACAATAAAAAACGTTTTCTGAGGGCAGCAAAAGTTTTGCCCCGACGCACGCAAGATTGGAAAAGCAGATCCACGGTCCACTCTCTCCACTCTCTCTGCTTCCTCGATGGACAGGGACAGGGAGGAGTATCAGCTGGTCGATTTGCCGGCAGATTTGTTTCTTTTTTCTTTGATTTCTATTCAACTTTGCCGCCGCCTTGCAAAATTGTGAAATTATATAAGAAAAAAATCGGTTTCCATTGTTTTCCCCGTTTTCATATTGATGGCCTGGGGAAGGACCTTTTCCTGCCAAGGCATAAAAGTGCCATAAACTGGGAGAAGCGGAAGACAAAGTCCTCAATCGAAATGAATTTGTAGGGAAATTGTGAAACACAACAAATTAAAATGTCATACACAACCAGCTATTTGCAGATCGTCGTGGCAGCAGCTGTCGGTGGCCCCGGGAAGGGATTGTTAGTACGAGGAGGCAATCGGGCCAGGGCTTTGCATTTTAATTGGAAACAAATAGAAGGCCGGAGGAGTTTCTATTTCCCGCAAGCCCCACACGATACCTATTTGGAATTTATTGGGAAAATGCAAAGAAAAAAGCAAAGAAAACACAGAACACACAAAAATTCCCTATTAGTAGTCAGCCGGAAAATGCAAAGGCTTAATAAATTTGAGTAGAGCAACTGAAGGAGTTATGGCTGGGGAAAAATTTAAGTACAGCCAGCATCATTTTGTTCTTTTCTGTTTTTTCTGAGAATTCCTTTCTCTCTTTGTGTGTCTCCACTTTCCAAATTAAGTTTTTAATACCCACCTCCCTCATCAATCCTGTGCAACTTGCTTATTAAAGTTGCACATGACAGTGCCCTTTCCCAGGGAAAACTTGATTACGCATGCAGAGGAGAGTGTCGCAAAAAAGTTGAAATGGTAAGCTGGGAGCTGGTACTCTTAGGTCCTCCTAGAGACCCTCTTCGATGTCAAGTCACAGGACAGGACACGGTCTCAGATTTGGCAGGAATATAAAGTGAGATGGAGTGAATTTTGCAGCCATGACCTGGGGAAAAACATTTACCTATCCCTTCGCTCTATTCCCACAATCTGTAGAAAGTATCCAGGACTTGTTGGTTATAAACCAGCTCCTTTTATCCCGGCCATAATTGTTGCCACAGCAAAAGTTGTATTTTGTTGTGCAAAATAAATTAAGGTACCACAAGCCGACAAGCCAGGACAGGTGATGGCCCTGCATTCGGCCACATGTTGCATTTAAGCCAGGCTGCTGGCTGAAAGTCTGAAAAAAGGTGCAAAATGGAGCTGAGAAATCACCCCTCATTTGTATTCCTTTTGTGGCCCCCTTAAGATGCCACGCCCAGCCATTAATTCAGCTCAAAGTAGATTTCATTTGCGGCGCCAAAGAGAAATTACTTACATGGTGGCTCCAGAGGGTGTAGGTGTGGGTAAGGATGTGGGTTTTAAATATCATTTTAATTTTTGCGCTGCCTGCTTTTAAGTCATAATCATGATGAATATGCTTTCTACAATCAATTAAGTGTGGAAGAGAGAGCGCTTCAAAAATTATGATATTCATAGCCATTTACACTTCACTTTTTGGTGTATGCAAATTTTCTAGAAAAGCAGGAAAGCTGGCAATAAAAACAATGTTTTTTTCCGGAGTTGCTAGCATTTAAATAATTGAAAATCAATAGCTGTATGCAACAATCATTACGCTTTTTACAGCCATGTGGTTTTATCTCCCTCCCATTAAGTGTCAAAGATGGCCCAGATAGGACTTGACTTTATTATGATGGTGTCCCCGAGTTAAGTCTCATTTTGTGCCCAACTTGTAGCGCAAATAAGCCGGCTTAGGGCAACCTTGAGGCTAGTTTTTATTTCGTCCCATTTACGTACTTGTGCCACCATTATGTTGGCCCCCTTAAGCTGTGTGCATGCTCATTACAGCCAAGGAGCTGCTCCTCCTTTCCTTCCCAAGTTGCAGTTACCTCCTTGTCTTTCTCCTCCTCCCTTGCCTAATTAATGGCGCTCTCTGATTTCGGTTACCAAGAAACCGAAAAACAAAAAGGAGCATGGGAAAAAAAGCGACAAGAGCTCAAAGGACCCAAGTATACTGGCCACGGCAAGCGGCGACAAATGGCAAAAACAAAAACAAAGCACTGCGACTTTGACAAAAATTCAATTAATCATTAATTTGCTGAGCTGTCAGCGGCCAGGATATCTCGACAGCAGGATAGCTGGACAGCAGGATAGCTGGAAGCCAGGAGAGAGTCACCCAGGTCAGGGTTCAAGGCCAGTCAGGGCAAGGCAACAAGTGCAGTCTCGCCTAAAGGATTTCCCTCCCTCTTTAAATGATATTTAAAAACTAAGCTATCACTGCTTAAACTTCATATCTTAAACGTTTTTTATACGGTTTCTTCTGGTTTCATTAGTTTCTTACTTCTTGAACTTATTTCCAAGTACTTTTTCATAAAACTCTTTCCTAACATAAACATACCTTTCTCTTTAGAAATATATATAAACCCCTCTTCGCTAAATATAAACTTGTAAACTGGCAAAATAAATATAGAAAGCTAGAGGTATAAATGCTAATTGCTCTTCAGGTTCTGACCTTTTTACCTTTTCTGGAGGCACATAATACGAGAGCCCCACTTGGAGGGGCTGCCTTGGAGCAAGTTTCTTGAGGCAGCGAGTTTCTTGGAGCAGCTTAGAGGCAGCACCTTGAACGCACCCAACACCCGGCACAGCTACTGGCCCTGGTTTGTTCCAATTAAAATAAAGCTGTTCTAAAAGGATTTTCGAACCAAATTGATCTTGCCGCCCCGTTTGCAGCTTTGCATAGGTAATTGCAATTACCAGCAAAATGCACCATAATTGCCGCCATAAATCAGAACTATAACTTGGTCAAAATCCGTGAGAAGCTGGAGAGAAGCTGGACGAGCTGCACCTAGACGTGGGCGATGGCGGTGATGATGATGGCCATAAATTGGGACGACAGCTTGGCCAGCGCCAAGCGATGACATTTACAGATTTATGAGCAAGACGAGATGCCGTGCAACAGATGCGAGAATGAGGCCAGGAGGAAGATGAAGATGGAGATGGTGGGGGAGGATCTCCTCCCCATGGAAATGGAGATGGAGGCGGACATAGAGATGGCAATAGAGATGGAGATGGGGATGGCTTCCAAGACAACGACAAGTGTTTGCCCAATAAATTGGCATGTGTGCTTATGTATGTCCTGTGCGTGGAGCCCTCAACTTGTTTGCAAGCCATTGTTATTATGTTGTTAATAAGTTAGTGCGGGGGCGTTCGACTCGAACTCCGCTCAAGGATGAATGCCAGCCTGGAGCCAGCCTGCCACTTGAAGGCAGGAACAGGCCCCCTGCTGGTGGCAGGAGTTCCGGCAGCCCCGAAAACAAACTTGCAGCTAGACAAACAACATTATCCGCGGACTCGAGGTGGGGCAGGAAGCGGAAACAAGTCATGAAAGTGCAAGGAGTGGGAAATGGGAAGTGGAAGCAGGAGCAGGAGCAGGAGCAGGAGCAGCAGCAGCAGGAGCAGCACCACGACGTGGCACAATGAAATCAATACGTGACGTTGCATAGCGAAATGATTTTTGCAATATTGCGATGTTTGCAAGCAATTCCCGACTACTTAGAAAGAGCTATTGAAGGCTCCAAGCTGCCTGAGGCTTCCGTCTCCATCACCATCTCCGGATCGATTATGTTGCCGCTGTATGCATATGAAAATTTTCCGCGCCGAGAAAAAGCGCAGCTCCCCAGCTTAATTTGCCTGAAGGAAAAATGGTTGAAAAAAGCTACTCTCAAAGACGCCCTCAAGGATTTTGGGGTTGCTCATAAACGATGCGCGAGAATAATTACATAGAACGTCATTGCGAATGCACTTTGATTAAATAAGCAAATTAATGCCATGTCCCCACCAACCAGAGTCCAAAGTCCATCAAAGTCATCACCATCACTTCCACCTTTGGCTACTCTTCGGAACTGGAGCGAAATGAAGTGACCCCGAGGCTGATGGCGATGCCTGAGATATGCTGATGAGCTCTTGTGACAGGTGTCAGGGCTATGTCACAGTGCACTCGGAGAAATAAGTAGTATGTGTTAACTTTTCTTTGAGCTAAAATATGATATAGTTTGTGGGTAAAACAATAAATTTATATAAATTCCTAAAATAAAGTATTAAAAGCCTTTTTTGTAGGGACTTTTCAAACTTATTTAAACTCTAAGATACATAAAGCCAGGTAGTTTTTTAACAGAGAGAGAGAGACAGCATATTTGTAGATTTCTACACTCTTCAAATTATGTCAGTGAGAGTGCTTAAGTTTTTATAAGCGTTATGCAACTTATAAAAATATTTTTTTATACTTTTCTCAAGTTCTTATCAGAGTTATGCATCTTATAAGGCTTTTTCCCGAGTTGTTTTTAAGAACGCTATGTATCTTATGTCTTTTTTGCAAGTCTTTTTCGCAAATATGTATAATTAATACTTCCTAGGCTTTTCTGCAGTTTGTATGAGCATTATATGTACATCTTATACTTATTTTCTCAAAGTTGAATGAGCATTAATTATATTTTCTTGGCATTAGCTCAAATTTATGCATCTTATACTTGTATTTCGTTAGCTTTTTCTCAATTTTTTATGCATCTTATTTTTATACATTCTCATACACGCTCCCAGCTTTTTCTCTCTGTGTTGCCAGAGGGTGCCATCAGAGATATTTCGATTGCCGGTCCGGTGCGGTCCGGTCCCTTATCCTAGCTGGAGACACAATTAATGTCCGCCAGGCGTGCCTTTTCTATCAGCCGGACGCCGAGGCTTCTCCCGGGTGAAGCCCTTGAGTTTAAATGCTTTTTAAAGCGAGCGGGGAGGAGGAGGAGGTGCCACACCACCCCCGCCCGAACCGGGAAATGTGAAAAGGGTGTGCGGGTGTGCAAGTGTGGGAGTGCCGTATGTGTGTGGGCATATTTAATCTTTTGAACCCTCGAGGAACCCAAAACGACAGTCGTTAGTTGGGTACTCGTGCTCGTCCTCGCTGGCGAAGGATGCGGGCTGCGGGCTGCGGGCAGGGACATCAAAATACAAGTACGAGCAGGCGACAAATATGTGAAGTGGCCCAAGGATGCGATGCACAACAAGAAATATGATTTAAGCCATAAATAAGCGCGGAAATTGTGCGTAAAGTCGATGGGAGACAGTTTCCGCAAGTGGGAAGCCGATGTGCATAAGCGTGCAATCAAAAATAGTTAGCACGGTCAAGGAGGAAGGAGATGCCACTCCCACAGGTTCCAAGCTCCAAGCTCCGAGCTCCTTATTCCATGCTCCATCTTCGGATCACAAACTTTGCTCTAGCTTCCCCCGTAGTCTGTTTCTGACAGCATAAGTCTATTAAATTTCGGTTAACCGCAAGTTTAGCTTAGCTTTTCCGTGGAAAGGCGTCGCCACAGACGTGTGCAAACTTGTTGTGACAGGCGTGTAGCAGAGGTGCCTCCAGGACACGTGTTATGAACAAGCACAGGAAGAAATTGGCATTGAATATTATATTATTATTATATTATATTATAGATTTTAGAAATGGATTACTTTCGCTTTCTCTGGCATTTCTTAGAATTTAAAGACTTTCTGTTTTCATATTACCAACTTTTTAATTTTGTGAAATGCTTTTGGCTTTATGATTTCTTTGCAAATGAAGGAGGTGTCCTCCACTCATCATCAGTTCCTTCTTCTCTCGCGTGCCAGGCGCTGCTGCTGCTGCTGGCTAAGGCGTCGCTGGAAGTACTGGCGGGACACCACCTGAACCGAGGCCAGGAACTGGTCCATGCAGGCCACCAGGCAGTCGCGCTCCGGGGAGTGCAGCTTATCCTCCGGCTGGACAATGCAGGCATCGAAGCAGCGGCGCGAGATCTTCTGGAGCAGCTCCTGGATGTTGGCCAGCACGATCTGCTGGCGAACCCGTTCCAGATTCTGATTCAAGACCATTTCGAAACAGAAACAAGGACACCACTGGGAGCAAGGACTGGCACTGGTAGTGAAAGGGACTCTGGTTTGTAGGAACGGACTCTGGTTGAACGGCGATAGAACTAGGGTATTCCGTGAGGTTTTTTTTATTTTGAGCTTAGACTGAACCCTGAAACCCGACTGGTAAGGAGGTACCTACTAGAAACCCCCAAAAACCCCCCAAAATGAAAAAATAAAGCCCGGCACTCACCCTGGGCAAACTGGATGAGCTTGCAGAGCAGCTCGCCGAAGATGAAGTGACGGAGAAGGGTGCCCACCAGGGTCACCGGCATGCAGAAGACGCCCAGCAGGATGTCCGAGATGGCCAGGTTGAGCAGGAACACGTTGGTGATCGTGCGCATGCGACGGTTCTGGACCAGGGTGAGCACCACCAGCAGGTTGCCCACGACGGCGCACAGCAGGATGGCCGAGTAGCAGGGCACCACCCAGATGGGCACGTCGGAGCTCACGCGTGCCCCCGTCCTGTTCCGCGACGTGTGCGGTGCTGCGGTGCTGGTCCTGAAGGGATACATCGTGTCCGTTTTGGGCCAGTCGGGAGCAGCATTAGCATCAGCATCAGCCAGGTCCAGCTCCACGCCGGTGTAGTTAAACAGATCGCCCAGATTCACCTCCAGGCCACCGGAAAGCGGCAGCTCCTGGCTGCCATTGAGCCGGGTCACTGCGTCCGTGGCCAGCGGCAGCGCCTGGCGCAGGATGCGCTGCAGGGTGTCAATCGTGAGGCTGATGGGGTCACGAATCTCTCTCTGTGCTCTCTCTGTGCTCTCTCTGTGCTCTCTCTACTCGCTCTCGAAGCTCTCTGCTCCGATCTGCGAAGGAGGCTTCGGAGACTTCGCTTACGCACTCGCGGCACTTCGTAGGACACGCAACAAAAAAGAAGCGAAGCACGGAGTCGCGTTCCGCGTTGTGTGTGGTGTGTGGCGCCTCGCAAAGTCCTCGCGAAGCACTAAACGCGTTCGGCCCCGAGTCCTGTGAGGTCCTGCGGCTAACAGCCGGCGTCAAGCGAGCGCAACATGTAGCCAAGCTGTGGAAGCCCAACTCACCACAGTGGCAACATGTTGCAAAGGGGACTTGTTGCCGGTCAGAGCCAAGGAGGCCAAGGGTCAAGATCTGTGTAACCTGGCTGTAATTCCTACTAAAAGTACCTATGTATATTATTCATTATATTATATTTTCAAAGTAGTTCGTTTTGTATTTTTTAAATATTTATTTATATGAATAATAAAGGCTATTGCCATTTTACGCCTTAATGACCTGCAACAGCCACAGTTGGAAAAGTAAGTTTCCTAGGGCTTTCCATTTACAATATGTATCTAATTCGTTGTCAAAAATAATGTGTTTCTCAAACTAGCTTTCTTTCTTGTTGTCCTGTTTTCTATCACTTTCTGGCTCTGTGGCTCTTTTTTTTTAAATTTATTTTGGAGTAATAGCCAATTACAATTTAACTTATGTCTATTATTTTGTAACAATTTGTACATAAGGGGGACATTTATGTATCTATTTATTTTGCTTGACAATCTGATTGCTATTAATTTATAGGTATATTTTGTATATCTCTAACTCGCTCTTACAAACTAGCTTTGTCTAACTCGCTCTTCCTAACCTTTCTTCTCTAACTCCCTCCCTCTTAGTCGTTCTCTCTAAATCGCTCTCTCTAACTCGCCTTCTCTAACTCGTCCTGTCAACAAGCTCTCTCTAACTCGTCCTCTCTAACTCCCTATCTCTATCGATTTCTCTTCCTCTCTTAGCTTTCAATTTAATCTCGTCAAACTTAGCTGCCCTTTTTTATTATTAAATATATTTATCTATTAATTTATTAATTTACAACCTTCAAACATTATTGGAATAAGAGGTAACTCGCTCTCTTTTATTCGCTTTTTCTTACTCGCTCCCTCTAACTCGCTCGCTCTGAATATTTTTCTCATACTCTTCCCTTTTGATCTCGTCAAACATAGCTTTTGTTCTTGTTTTTAAATACATTTCTTGATTAATTATTTAATTTAAAACCTTCAACTATTATCGGAATAAAGTGTATCAAACGAATTCCCTTGCTCGGAGTCTTGTTTGCCCCATCAGCATTATCATTAGCGTACATTTCGGGGCCGACGCAATGATTAAGCCCTGCCATGTTTGCAGCCTGAAAATCATTTGCATGTCTCCCCCGGGAACTCGGCATAATCAGTGCCAGAGCCAGAGAAGAGCGGAAAAGGGGGGAAAAGCCGGGAAAAGGAAGGACGACGGAAAGGACCACATTTGTCAACTTAATTAGCGAGCACCTCCGTCGACTTCCACCTGCTCACACCTTTGGATCATTATTTAAAGACTCTGCCGCCGTTTATTTGTCGTCCCCGACCCGGCTTTATAAATCACTCAGCACCGCCACTCGAGGAGAACGATTCTCGCAGTGGCGTAACCCGAGCCGGAGATTGGAGCCTGGAGCGTGGTCCGTGACACTTTGTGGCCACAACAGGTTGCAGCCTTAAAATTTATTTGAGTTACCACCAACTCTGCTCTGGGCAAAGTTACCAGCTTGAAATCTATTTTCGGGGATGCCGCATTCTTGAACTTTAAGTGAACTTGAAGTGATCATTCCAGCGGCATCCCGAAATGTTTTCGCCATACTTTTGTCCTAAATTGATTAATTCAATTTGACTCTTCGGGCGCCGCCAAAGACAAACTTTCGCCGAGCATATAAATAATGCTCCAGCATTAATTAAAGTTGCCGGAATCGCTGAAGGAAGGAAGGAAGAATGGGAAAGAGTGGGACAGAGTGGACTTGGTCGTCGTGGGTCGTGGTCACCCACGTCCATTTATTTATTTACTTTCGGGCTTTAATTAATTTTAATTATTGTATTTGCATTTGTTATGGTTCAGTTGTTGTTTTAAACTTTGCGTTGATTGGCTGGCTGCCTGCTGTTAATGCAGCCCGAAAATACCGTTTGCCGTTGTTAATGGGACGCCTTCTCCCGGATACAAAAACAGTTAAGCTACAGCTACAGCTACAGATACAAATAGGGCAACAGTTACCGCTACTGATACTGGTATTAATGCCGATTCCACTAACACCGAACAGCAACAGATAGATACAGTGTGAATGCATAATGAGGGCGAATGCGACTGAATAATGAATTAATCGCCCATTTCAGCTGCTCGTTCCCGCGATCCATTTATTACCCAAGCTGGAGCTGTGGGCGGAGGACCATTGGCTCCACTCCATCACTCCTTTTGCACACTGGAACTGGAAGGCCATTCGTGAACTAAGCTGCCCCCGGGTAAGTTGATTCGAGGGACAGCAAACTTTTTGTTTTTTGACCAGGCGTCGTTATGTCAAAGCAAACTTTCGACCTGGGGACAAAGGCCACTACTAAGTCCCAGTTTTGGACAACATTGACAATAGGAATCGGACCATGTTCACTCTTTCCTGGATGCTGAAGTGCGACAGAGATGGCTCTTTTTCTCCACTTTGGAAAATTATAAACATTATAATACTTAACCTAATAAATATTTAAGTATTTTTAATATTTATTCAAAAGTTATGTATATGTAAGCAACATTTTGTACCAAAAGACTTTGCTAGGTATTCTATAGTCCACTAAATGAGCACCGAAACTTATTATAGAATTAAAGTATCGAATTTAAGTAACGAGTAAAAGTAAAAATATAGATAAACGAGTAAGAGTAGCGAATAAAAGTAAGGAATAAGTATGAGTAACATACTTATACGAGAAACGAAATGTACAAAAAATAGAAAAGGAATTAGAGCGATATTATAAAGCGATACGTAAAAGAGTAACGAGACGGTATCAAAATTAAAAGTGAATAAAATTTATAATTCCTTATCTAATGGAAAATATTTTAACTTTTATTATGTTTTTAAATTGAAGGAAACTAATAACTCAAACGACCCATTTCTCGGTACTTAATCAACTGAATTAATGTATATTATTTTATTATCTAAAAGTATTATTAGTTTATTTTTAAGTGAAGCCAAAAATTACTCATACGACATGTTGTTAATTTTGTTCACAAAAATTAATCATACATTACTTTGTCCTTTTCACAATTAACTTAAGATCTTAAGGTATATTATTTAGTTAGTAAGTCAAAAAAGTTATTACATTTTTTTAAAGTGTAGAAAAAAAATTACTCATACGACCCGTTCTTCGTTTTAAAACTAAATTACGTACTTTTAAGTACGTACTTAAAGTATATGTTTATTCTTATAATATAAATAAAGTAGAAGTATATAAATACTTATATATACATATATAATGTATATATCATAAAAGGTTTTTACATTTTATTTTTTAGTAAAGAACAAAATTACTCATACGACCCGTTTTTCGTATTAGAATTACTTAAAGTTCTTACAGTAAATAATTGGTTTGTCTTAAAAGGTTACGCAAATATTTTAACTCTTAAACAAAATTGTAAAACAAAAACGTAAATTTTGGTGCAATAAAATGACGCACAACTTCTTTTGAAATATTACTCATACGTCACATATTTCATTGCCTTGTTAACAATTACACATACGACAAGTGGTTCATTATGTTCACTATAATACAAATTATCTTAAGTATCAAGCACATTTAATAGTCATTAAAAAGGTTCCTAAAGTGGTTCAATTAAAAATTCTCGAAAGAAAGCATTCGATTTTCGTGGAAATTATCCTTTTAATCGCTGGCAGCACTGGTGGAAAGTTGAAAGTGAAAGTCGAAAGTTGAGTTACGTGGAAACGTAGCCCCAAGGCAAGCGCTTATAATTAGACTCAAGCCGCCATTAAAGATGTCCGAGGCGAAGTGCCACTGATGGGATGCTGGACCGGGCGAGGACCAGGAGCAGGCGAAACGGCCAGCTGGGGCACGGAGCACCTCGGATTCAATTGCGGACGCCGCAGTGTTGTGGGCGTGACATCTGCGCCTCTGTCTGCTTATGCTCAGCAACACAATCAGCATTAGGGACACGCAGTCGGCTTAGGGACTCGCCAAAGGACTAGGACTAGGACTGGGATACGGACACGGACACGGACTAGGTCGCACAGGAAGAGCGAGATAATTATGGCAAATGCTTTGGATTTTGCCAAGGCACAAATGGATATTAAATTTTTGCCGCTGCTGCTGCTGCTGGCGAGGTCCTTTGAGGCTAATGGAGCGCACATCTGCAGCGGGTGTGGGTTTAAGGTTTAAGGTTTAAGGTTTGGGGTTTGGGGTTTGGGGTTTACGGCTTAGGGTTTAGGGCTTAGGCTTAAGGGTTTAAAGGTGGCCGAGTAGCCGCCCTATGTTAATGATATGGCATGTTCATTTCATTCGCTCTCTCTCAGAATAAATATCATTAGGCTGTTAATTTTATATTTGCGCTGGCAAGTAATTAGCCATCTCTTTCTTGACCCAAGTCAATAGCGGACAAGTGCTCAAAGCTCGGTGCTCCTGGACGGATGAGCGGATGAGCGACTTAAGCCAGAGCTCCAGGGGTCCTGGTCCTTCTCCGGATACCTTCTGTTTTCCCTGCCGTCCCACCTACCGACCTTTGGTTTATTGACTTGGGCGAGAATCCTTTTTGGCTTTCACTCGAAAATTCCTCCTTAACGCCGGCAAAACTTTTATTTGACTTGGCCCATTGTTGTTCTTCTTGCTGCAATATTTTACGAGTCCTTTGTTGTTCCTCTTAATGCTGTTGCTCTAAACTCGAATTACGCTGAAAAGAGCAATCTCTTTGGATGCCTTTGCTGCCTTGGCTGCTGCCTACTCCTTCCCTGCTCCGGGGCCTCCTTAAGCTCCTTGAGCTCCTTGTATAGCTCTAAATACATAAATCGAGTCAAGCTCCGCAGAAAAAACAAAGGCATTGGCCAGCTGAATCCTGAATCCGCTTCTGGGGGAATTCCGTGGAGAGGAAAAACCACTCACTTAGCGAGTTAATTAACTGAGTTGCTGCCCTGCGATTGATACTACATACTATGTAGTACATAGCTATGTATAAATATATGGCCAGGGGCTGGCAATCTCCCTGGCAGGTCCTTCCTGGGAATGCCTATGCAAATACCTGTTGTTGCTGATTGGCTGTGGGAGGTGGGGACTTGTAAGCCATTCCAATCAATGATTGCGTTTTAGCCGGATTAGAGAGAATACGCTTAATAATTCAAGGCAAATGGCCACAGGTTGCAGAGGTTACAGCACAGCTCACAGGCCACTGGCCCCGATGGATATTAATTGAGCAATCAGAATCGGTCAAGACGAGGCCCTTGGCCCTGGTCTGTCAATCAGAGCTCCTGGCTGCTCCTGGCTGCTCCTGGAAACATATAAATTGGCCTGGCCAGACTGGACCCTTCAGCTAAAGAGGGTGCGCTGGTCCGCTCTGGAAACCACGCGAATGCCGAGGTCTATAAATAAGCGGCAGAGCCTGTTGGCCAAAGGTATTAATACCGTGCGACATGGCTGCCATTTGTAAACTGTTTACGTTTTTCTCAGGATTTATTTTTGGCAGGCCAAGGTAAATGTTGGTCCACTGCCGGTCTCTCAGACTGCGTTCCCAGTATTATTTTTGCTTCTGTTTTGCCGGCTGCCTGCTGCTGCCTGCCGCCTGCTGCCATTTGTTGTTTACTGTTTTGCTGCTTTGCTGTTTTGCCAGCGTTTTGCGGTGGAATGATTAATATTTGTGCACGCCCCCGAAACGAGCGAATGAACCAGAGGAAATCAGGCGGGAGCCATAGCCATAGCCAGGACCCATTCTAATTCCAATTCCTATACCAATTCTGAGCGTCCGGCGGCCCACTTGTTAGGCGTGGCACGTCTACTGATGGTGGCCTTCATCCCTCATCTAGCTTTCAACATCCTATGGCCTATAGAGCCACATATAGACGAGTGTGTGGAACGCACACACGCTCACACACACTCTGCTTTAGCTGCGAGACCTTTAAATTGACGTTACGCATCCGCCCTGTTAGCCAACACGCACTGAAATCTTTATGAATGGCAAAACGCACAGTGGGATGTAGCGATTTTAATACTAATATTTATTTTAAATGGGGTTTGATTCAGATAATGTATTAAATTTTATTATTATAATAATATTATATTTTTATTATTGAGTTTGAAAGTCGTTTATTCGAGGAGAAGGCTTAATTTATACAAGAAAGACTTTTAATAGTTTATTTATATTTTGTATGGAAGTTGTTCTCAAAACAAGCTGTTAAATAAAAATATATACATTTTTTGATCTTATTTCTTGATAAATACAGCCTTTAATACTCATATTAATTATTGAGTTTCAGCGTTATTTACTCAAGGAATTATTAAGTCTAAAAAATATTTACCCCAGTAGTGGGCTTTATTTATATTTTGTATTGAAGTTCTTCTCAAAATAAGCTGTTAAATTTACTCGGGAAATTATTAGGGAATTAAAATATTTACCCTAGGAGAAGGCTTAAATAATACAAGAAAGTTCTGACATAAGATGTATACTAGTAAATAATTTAGATATATTAGCTTAAGATATTCTTCTCTAAGTAAGCTCTACAATAAATATCAGGTTAAGATTTTGATCAAGGCTTAGCTTTCTTTATTCGATATTCTAGATAGAGAAAGTCGTAATATTTATATTTAATATTAAGTTTAAATAGATTTTACTCAAAGAGAAGGCTTTATATCATATATTAAAGAACATGCTGACATATGATTTATAATAGCGATTTTCTGACAGCTAAACACTTTTATATTTATACTAGAGGGCCCGCTATTGCATCCTCGCTTTGATCGGATGCAGATCCACACTTAAAATTTTGTATTAAATTTCGCTTTGAAGTCAGCGCACTGAATGAGAAATAAAGATTCTTTGAAGTCGAATGACAAATTTAAAATGAGGCCTTAGACAAATATCAATATTATCCCATTAATATTATTTTTTTTAATTAATGTTTTTTATTTTTTAAAATAGGTTGCAGGTGGAATTAGAAAATTAAAATACCCATACGAATCTGGACATTTTTTTTCTGATTTTAAAAAAAAAACATCAAGTCTCTAAGACACGTGGTTTGGCCATGGCTGTGATATATCAGTCAGTCAGTCAGTCAGGACAAAGCATTTTATATATATAGATTTATTACTAAGTTTAAAAGTTATTTACTCAAGGAGAAGGCTTAAATATAAACAAGTTCATATGACTTAAAAAAAAGTAAGTAAAATCTTAATTTATACTTTACAAAGAGATTATCCTCAAAATAGGCTTTACTATCAATTTAATTTGTAATCGATTTAAGATTTCAACCAAGGCTTAGCTTTCTCTATGAAATTCTCTAAAATATAAAGCTTTGTTGAAGTTATTTTCCCCCTTTTTTTTGTCTAAATCAGCACCCTTCTTTGACCCACTGTTCCCACAGTTCATGTGTGATGGCAGTCATTTGCATTTCGCTTTCATATTTTGCTAAAAAATTACAATGTGTGCGACATGTGGCTGAAATAAATCAAAGCGGGGTCCCCGGACCACAAAGCCCGGCCCCCTCGCATTCAGAAGAGCCAAATTATGCGATGCTCTGATTTGTTGCCATTAGCTCGAGGCTTCAAGCTTGAAGCCTGCCCGAGCAAATGTCATAAATTCCGAGCTCAAAATTAATGAAAAAGCTGGCAATTTATGTGAGAGCAGGCAGGAGGGGACGATGTAGAAGGACCAGGGCCAGGGACCTACAATTCGATGCCGTGCTGTGCTGTGCTTCCCACGGAGCCACGGGAACCGAAAAAGACAAAGACCCACTCAGGTGTCACCGGAGAAATGACAGCTCATCAAAAGCCCGCACATCCCACCCAGGACGAGGACGAACCCGAAAGCCAAACAAACAACAGCCATTTACGCGTGTCATCGAAGGGTGTTTTGATTCTAATTTTGATTGATGACAGTGGCGAGTCGGGCTCCAGGATACAGGTTACAGGCTCTCATTCCCGGTTCTAGGAGCTCCTGTCATGCCTAGGTCCTGGCGCCAAGTGGTATTTGAAAACCCAGTAGGGCTCGGTTACGGCATCTCAATACACTTTATGGTCCTTGTCCTTGGTTCAGAAGGAAGTGAATTATACAAGTCTAAATCTCAGAACATAATGCTTATCCTGGCTACTAAAAGATATGGTTTACTGGGAGGATAACTCAAATTAAAGGAAAGCAAAACATATTCCAGCAAACTTGAGATTAGATCTTAGGGCTTAGGCCTTTCCAAAGCCAGCTGGAGTCCAGGATAACAATTAAAACAAGCGGCGAACAAACTCTCAAAGTCTAAAATAACTTTAGCCAAAATTGAAGTTAAGATGGAAGTTAAAATCAAGTCTAAACGAGTCAAAATACGTG
This sequence comes from Drosophila burlai, assembly GCA_008042655.1. Lineage (NCBI taxonomy): Eukaryota > Metazoa > Arthropoda > Insecta > Diptera > Drosophilidae > Drosophila > Drosophila burlai. Next base: position 42,384 of record VNJT01017087.1, on the reverse strand, counting down.
TTGAGCAGAAGTCCAAGAGGCAGGGAAGTGCCAAGGTGGTGCCAAGGAGTCGAGCAGCAGTCGTGGAGGAGCTTCCTTTTCCTCGCTCGCAAATGCGATTAGTGTGAGTGCTGGCATTGCCGAGCAATTGTGGAAACGTTTAGTCTTTGTCGTTGACAGCAGCTAGAGGGAGGAGCTGGAGAAACCAGAGGAGCTGGAGGAACCAGAGGAGCTGGAGAAACCAGAGGAGCTAGAGCAGCCACTTCCCCCTAAGCAAAGCCTGGGAATCGGGTAGCAGCCACCTGTGTGCGAGGACCCTCAAAGTGCATTTCAATTTCCCAGTGTGTGCTGACACGCGCCGCCATTGTTGATGTCCTTGCCACACAGGACTTGGGGGAAGAGCTGCTGTCAGTAATGCTGCCACTGCATGCCTCCCACTCCCACAACCACAACCACTCCCTTTCCCACTCCCTCTTCCGGTTTTTATTTGTGATTTGATTCATAACTTTTTCATCTTGGCTAAAAATAAAGCCGTTCGACGGCAGCTCTTGTCGCAGCTTAGCTCAGCTCAGCTCAGGAGGCGAGAGGCAGCACTGTCCTCGTTATCCGCGTTATCGTTGTCATTATCCCAAAAAAAGAAAAATGCGGGCCACTCCCCAAACCGGCAAAAGTTTCCTTCTTTTCGGAATGGGTAAATACAACGGAAGCTGGTCTACTAGGAGGCAGTGGTTCTCAACCATCTTCTCCTGCTCCAGCTCCAGCTGCTGCTGCTCCTGCTCCAAGCTTCCTTTTTGTAGCAAACAATGGGTGGGTGGGCTTGAAACTCAAGTGCAATATTTGGCAACATTAAATTAATGTATGTACATAAAGAGCGAAATAAAACTTTGACCAAGTGCTCATCCGCCTGCTCCCACGCCTGCACTCCTTCTGAAGCTTATCAATGTTTAAACAGAGCTGCATAAGCAGACCATAAAAGCCGAGAGCAGGCTGTACACCGGGGGAAAAGCCAGAGGTGAGTGGGATAAGGCATAGCAGAAAGAACCTAAGCTGCCAGAGAAGAGAATTCAATATGTAATGGGTTGGTTTTCAAGGTAATCTCCGGGGGAAGTCTCTTCTTGCTCTTCTTGGACATTTTCTTTCCTTAAATCTTACTTTCAAAATATTTCAGATTTATAAATTACATTTTGTAAAAGTGTACAGCATAAATTATACATATTTTAAGGCGGCATTTTATTGCTTGGTATTAAAGAAGCATAACGATCCCGTCCTGACCCCCCTAGTAGCCGCAGGTGCTGGCATCCTTGTGACTTTTGGCCGCATGCCCACGCTGCGTATGTGTGATATGTACACACACAGAGAGACACACAGGAGGAGTGCGTGTGCCGACAAATCGGCTTTTAATTAATTAACATCCGACTTTGTGTGCCGGCCTGTAAGCTAATTAGTGGCTGTGAGCCCCATGCTGCTCTTGAGGGGGCGTGGCCCTATCAATTAGTCTCTTTCCCGCGACTTTAAAGGGTCATTCGATTAACCTTGGCTGCACTTCCCCACCTGGCTGCACGCCCCTACCTCCTGACTAACTATTACACATGTTTTTAGTGGCTTAATTTGTATTGAATTGCTTTAAAACAAGAACCCATTTGCCCTACACTCCACGTATCGATTGAGTGCAGCCAGGACTTGACCGGGACACCACCGCAGCCTCTAGGGTCTGGGGAATGTCTGTCGTCTGCCCGGGGGCTTAGGTCGGTGCGTATAATTAAATCTGTAAGCGGCTTATGGGGCTTCCTTATGGCGGCTGACAAGTGGAGCCAATTGGCACGTGTCACCACGAGCAGCAGGAGGAGCCGGGGAAGGATATGCCGAATGTCAGCGACTTGTGCTTCCCTCTTCCCCTCACAAGCCAAGTTAATTAGATGTTTAGATTCCGGCTAATTGAAGGCAGTCAAGTTCCCAGGCATCCTTCTGTCAGGCAGCATGTGTGACGCTCTTCCTGCAATTTGTAAAATGTGTAATTAAATTCCCCTTGGGGGTGAAGCGGCAGAGAAGCCTCTAAAATTGATAAATTGAAAGCCAAATGGACGTAACTTATGACTGGGACTGGGTCGAACACATTTCTCCACGCACACATGTGGGGTGAGGGAAGGGACTCCAGTTGGGGCAGTACTTCAAGTGCATTCAAGTCCATGGCCCGGACTCAGACGCGTCCCAGGAGCATTACTCAAATCGCCCTCCAATGATGGTCTATTTTTATATTTCCCAGCACGAAGATGGCAGGCCAAAGGCTGACCCAGTCATGGACACGCAACCATTTGGCACGTGGGGGAATCCCACTCGGATCGGTGGTAATGTGTGAGAGCAGCTCCATCATCATCATCACCATCATCATCACCATCATCATCAGCATCATCATTGCCCCTCTTTTCGGGCTCATGACTCATTAATCTTGAGCGTTGTGTGCCCCCATCATGCAAATTTGCCCCTAGACCACGTGACGACTGCCTCGGCTTCAAGTCTGGGCAGTAAGTTGTCAGTTTTTTTTTTGAGAGTAAAGATAGAGACTTTAAATTTACAGAATTTAGGCAGACATAAGTTAAGCATTAAGAAATATGGAATCCCTATCCCAACACAGATAGAAAAATTAATCCCAAATGGGCACGATTTCGGCCCAAGACCGGATTTTCTTAATCTAAGTATGAACGCACTTAATATTTTTGTCATTTAATCCCGAAACGGGATTAATTCAAGCATTTTTAGGCTTATTTTGCCATTTTAGTCCCAAAACGGGATCGATTTAACCATTTAACCCCGAATTGTACTTAAAAATTTTAAGATTAAGATAGGATAGGGTTGATTTCAAGAATCTTTTCTATCTGTGAATGTACTTGTAAAACTAATTATTTAAACCATATTCCGATGGAGTTTCAAGTTTTTAAAATTAAATAAGATGGATTTCCATTGAAGAACTCAACTTTTCGTTTTATTTCTATATAAATATATTTCTTATGCACTAGCAGGGTATTATAATTTCAGTCAGAAGTTTGCCATGCAGTAAAGGAGACATTTCCGACCCTATAAAGTGTATATATTCTTGATCAACAGCATCAACAGCCGCGTCGATCTAGCCATGTCCGTCTGTCTGTCTCTCAATCAATAAGTGAAAGATCCAAAAGAGGAAGAAGACCTTCATTTGTTGAATTTTAGTGAGAACCAGAATTTGATTTTTTAAGTCCTTTCTTAGGTAGCTAACATGAAATTCACATATGATAATCTTATCTCATAAGATTTAAGATCTTAAGTGCGGTAATTTTCCACTGCACGATATTCCCTATCTTCAAGGATATGTTACAGGACAGCTTGCATCTTTATAAAAGGGATGAACCCACGCAGGAGTTCGTGGTGTCTTCCCAGATATCTATCTCAAACGCCCAAGCGTTGTTTATTTTTATATATTTAGCAGACAAAATACATTGCTGCAGCGGTTCAATGGTTTCACTTAAAATTCCTATATATTATATATTCTTATATTCATGTGTGAACAATAAGCGATAGCTATGACCCTGAAAGCCAAAGCTTCCTTGACGACAATATTTTTATCTGCTGTACGCACCTTGTGGGTCAGAGACTACAATTTTTCTGAGAATTCTGGTTCTGCCGAATTTAAAGCTGCTGATAAGTGTTAGCTCTGGTACACTTTTCGTTCGTTCAATCGCACACTGTCCGATTCAGTTTCTTCGAGCTGAGTGAACGATGCAGACGTTATTATTGGTGAAAGTGTTCTTTGGGCTTCTGATTCAAAGGAGCCTAGCCCGACTATTGGACGACCGATGCGGAATGGCAGTAACCTCGACTCACCCTGAATGGAGGGCATCTGCTTGGATGGCAGGCATTCGCAATGAAACACAATTTCTATGTGGCGGCACTGTGATCCACAAACGTAAAATTATTCACAAATTTAGAAAAACATATTGATAATATTGATTTATTTTTTGTCAGGTTTCGTGTTGACCGCCGCTCATTGCATTGAAGGTCAAGGCAGATTGTAAGCATACTTTGAGCCTACCGCATAACAGGTTTATAATAACATAAAATCATAATAATAATCATAATCCACAGATTCGTCAAGTTGGGAGCATATGACTTATCGCTTCCTGCCTTAGAGTACAGGATCAGCCATGCGGAGATTCACAGCGGATTCTCCAGCGAAACATTTCAGCATGACATTGGCCTTCTTAGGCTTCCACTGGATGTTGTCTATACCGGTAAGTGTTAATTGGATCATCGCCTCTGATGCAGCTTAGTTCTGTTTTTCTGTCCGCAGCACAAATCTATCCGATTTGCATTGATTTACCACCCACGACATCGCAGACGGAAGTGGAAGAAGCTGCTGCCACATTCGAAGCATATGGCTGGGGGAAAACGCAGACAGGGAAAACGCAGAAAATTCTTCACAGAGTCACACTCGATCGCTACGATCGCAGCAGGTGCAACGATATCCTTTATTCGCCACCAACTTCAAAACAGATCTGTGCCGGGCCCTCGAACAGAAGCACCTACTTAGGCGACTCTGGCGGTCCGCTGATCAAGGAACTTAATTACAATTGCAGCAGCCGTCTAACTCAGCTGGGAATACTTAGCTATGATTTAGGATCATGCGAAAGAGTGGGAATTTATACCAATGTGGCAAGCTATGCTGAATGGATTGAGGAGAAGATTAAAGCTCCATACACCGAGGAATCTTGGCCGACTTCACCTATTCGTAAGCATTTCTACAATGTTTCATAGCCTCCGTTTTGCACACTGTCATATTTTTAGCTGAAGGCAACACGAATAAGGTTCCCATTATTCCTCCAAGCGAAACCTTTGACCGAGCCCAACTACTAGTTGAACCCTGCGGAATTGGAGTAAGTCCGAGAATTCTGGGTGGTAGCAACGCCGAACCGGAGGCTGGTGCTTGGATGGCTGCTGTATATAATGGAACACGACTGGTATGCGGCGGCACTATTATTCACAAACGTAAGTAATTAAAAAACCCTTAACAGAGCTAACAAATTAAATGGATTTCTTTTGTCTCTCAGGCTTTGTGTTAACCTCCGCTGCTTGCATTTCCCTTGATTCCGACCTGTAAGTATACTTGACATGCCATCGATTTATTATGAATATATTAATATAATCGTAATGTTTGCAGATTTGTCAGGTTGGGAGCATACGACAGGCGGTATCCAGCCATGGAGTACCACGTTACCAAGAGGATCAAGCACGTTGAATTCGAACATACAAAAACAACAAATAATATTGGACTGCTTCAACTATCACGCGACATTCAGTTTAGTTGTAAGTGCCATTGAGTTTTATCGCTTCTGGTGCAGCTTATTTTGTTTTCCTGTCCTCAGGGAGTGTCCATCCAATCTGCATTATCCTGAATGCGGAAGTAAGTAGAAGCACAGTAGAAAGTGGTTACACATTCGATGCCTATGGCTGGGGGAAAACAAATGATGGCCATTCAAGCCACCTGCTTCAGAAAATCACCCTCGATCTCTACGATCGCAGTAAGTGCTACGATAATTTTTGGATCAGACTCGATTCAAGTCAAATCTGTGCTGGAGCTTCAGTGGGAGACGTCTGTCATGGCGATAAAGGCGGTCCCCTGATAAAAAATGTCGTTGTAAATGGACTTACACGCCAAACGCAGTTCGGGGTCATAAGCTATGGTTCAAAAAGTTGCAACGGAATAGGAGTTTATATCAATGTCACAAGTTATGTTGACTGGATTGTGCGAAACGTCAGGGATTTAACGGACGCCTAAATGATATTGTTTCATTTGGCACCATTGATATAAATAATAAATATGTAACATATAAATGGATATATGTATTAATGGGGATTTCATTTGCCAGGTGCTGAGGTAGCACCGCCTGGCACACGGATTCAGGATAATGCAGATCGGATGGACACTCCCTGAGGACAGGAAAACAAAATGAGCTGCATCAGAAGCGATAAAACTCGATGACACTTACTAGTAAACAGAATGTCGCCTGATAGTTGTAGCAGTCCAATATCATTACCTTTTTTTTTAAATGTTCGTATTCAACGTGCCTGATCCTCTTGGTAACATTGTACTCCATGGTTGGATGCCGCCAGTCGTCGTATGCTCCCAACTTGACAAATCAAAAAAAAAACATTACGATTATAATTTTATATTCATAATAAATCGAAAGTCTGCCAAGTATACCTACAGGGCGTAATCGATCAGCAGCGATAATTTGAGACAACAATATTCCGATAGAGTTTCAAATTTTTAAACTTGAATAAAATATAACTCTCTTAAAAGCACTCGTTTCTCTTTTGATTGCTATACTGTCTATTCATAGTTTTTAATTCCATATTTCTTTATTAATTCCTTTTAGAATTTAATATTTAATTTAAAACATACCCTGAAATTTCGCTCTGCGTAGCTTTAAACTCATAGGATATATGCATATGCTTAGCAAAAGTTTAATTACTGTCGGGGATTCCCCCTAAGGTACAACCTTGCCTATCTCCCACTGGCCCTGGACTTGGACTTGGGGATTTTTGTGTGTGTTTTGGGGTCATTGTCTTGGCGCAAAAATATGTGTACTAGAGAAGCGGGTCGGGGCAATCACAATTTCTACTCAATTGAACCTGCGGTTGGGCTGGCCCCTAGGGGGTGCCGCATGGCTCGGGCTCTGGCTCTAGCTCCTGCTCCTGCTTCGGTTAAGGATCCCCAGTCCCACCCCCAGTCAGTATCGCAGACAGTTTACTGACCCCGTTGGTTCACAGACCCTTGTGTATCCGTGACCGCATTTTTAGGCTCTCTCGATTTCCAAAAAATTGCTTAGCATATTAAATATTTAAGCGTCAAGCCATAAAAATGCCAATTTTCAAATATATACATAGAAGTGTATGTGATATGTATATGGATGGAATGAACTCGGCGCCTTCGTTGGCATCTGGCATATGGGTGCCTTGCCTCTGGAGGAGGAGGTGCCTTGGAGGCCTTGGTTTTGTAGCATTTTCAACTGGCAGCGCTTCTTGCAATTCAAATTAAGCTACAGCTTCTGCTGTGGCTCATGACAGCTCCTGCTACAGCTTCTGCCAATTCCTGCTTACTCCTGTTCGTGCTCAGGACCCTGCCCCTTTTCCAGCCCTAGCTCCATCTCCATTCTCATCTCCTCTTCACTGACGGCTAGGATATGAAGCGTCTGGACCTGGACATCTAGGGTCTGGCTGTTGGCAGACCAGGACTGCCCTCATCCTAGCAAATTCCCTTTTTAGTGGCGAACAATGCACATTGGGCAAAATCATACCCATTTCATTTTTTCCCTATACATATTATACATTTTAAAATACAACAAAAGCAGAACAACTTGCCATGTCTGCCTGATTAAAACTCAAATAGTTCAAAGTAAATAATATTGAATTACAAAAGAATTACTCATACGCCAGGTGGGTTTATTTACATTTTATATTAAATATAAATAAAAGAACAACCCTTAAATGCTGGTAAGCTGGTAAAACTATATACAAACCTGTCAAATATTTAATTAAATTGCACGCCTGAATAAACAAGAAAAATAAATATATAAAAATATTACTCATACGCCATGTTAACCATGCAACAGAATTTATAACAAGCTGAATGATATGTAAATTGCTTAAACAGCTATATTTATTTAAAATTATTTTTATTAATAAAATTAAGGAATGTATATTTAAAAAAATATGTTATTTTTCGTTTTAGGAACTGACCCAATGTGCCACGTCAGAGGCGCCCTTAAGTATACTCGAACGGAAACAATTCGTATCTCCTGTCAAGCCACTTTGCATACACTTAGCATATTCGCATCTTCGATGGCCTGGACAGGCCAGATCCGAAGCCAGAGGTCCGCCAGGGGAGCCAATATTATTGTAATTGAGCGGCGATCCGAATCTGTCTGGCAGCGACCTTCATATATAGTCTTAAGAAGGCGCCATCAGTCTTGAACAAATTGATGGTTCTTTAAGGAGTTTCCTTAAAGCCACAGTTCCACTTTTCGTTTAACCAAAATGCATACACAGAGAGGAGAGTCAGGGATAAGAATCGCTTTGCTTTGCTTTGCTTGTTTGCTGCCGAAAATTAGAAAACTCGCGCAGTCAGCCTGCAAAATTTGCAGATTTTTAGACCAGGTTTCAGGGAGCAACTGAAGCCACTGATGGCAATGGCGCCATTTTAACACCATGCGGTGCCCTCGCCAGGGATATCATTGGTGGCCAAATAGCCTTGTAAGTTTCCCAAGAGTAACAGTCGCCATGACTGGCCGAAACAAAGTTTTTTGGGGCAGGCAAACAGCGACTTTGCCTAACGAATTCAATTTCATTAGCACAACAAGCATAATTAAATAGGACACGAATGGGGGATGGAGGGCGTTGAGGGGCTAGGAGTCACAAATCGGAAATCGGGGTCAGAAGAGGAGGAGGAGGAGGCGAATTCATCCAGGATTGCGCGACATCTGTCCCGGCTTTGGCCATAGTCTAAGCCGCTTAGACGACGTCGATGCAGGGTTACAAAGCTCCACGAAATACTGGTGAAAAGAAGGAAAACTCGGAGTGGGAGTGCCCCGAAAGCAAATTGAAAATGAAAACGAGTAAACGGGAAAACGGAAAAGTTTTTGGCCATTGACAAACGCATTAAGAGTTAAATCGCCGTCGTTTTTGGAGGCACTCGCCCCTCCCAATGGCTAATTACTTGCCAACAAGATGTCGCAGCGCATGCTTTTAACGGTTTTGGGATGCGACAGTCAGACAGCAGGTTGCTCATCATTAGAACAGAATCAGAAACCAGCAGAGGGAGGATTACTATGTATCTATGTATATAAACCTAGTCTTAAGCCATCATTGGGACTAAGTAGCCCTTCCTGTGTGCATTTTGGCGGCACTTACAACTACATAGCATATGTGGGATGTGAAACCACACCTCTGGTCAAAGCTCCTGGCTAATGCCCACTGATTAGAACCTCCGTTTAGGAGTTTGCCTAGAAGTCGGACCCAGTTTAGCCTTGTCACTGCTTGCGTGCTTCTCACCCGCTGCACCTGCTGGAAATCTTGAAAACCTGGCTGCGCACACCCAAAGTGGGCAGAACCATCTGCATGCACGTCCCAGCTAAAAGCTTCATTTCCGTCCAGGCCAAAAAGGTAAACTCATTTCCTCTGCGTGCAGCGTGTGGAAAGCCACGCGATTTCTGGGAAGCTGCCTCCGCCTGCCTGCACCGCATCTGTTGGCCAAGTCAGACAGCCAGCAAAAAAGGACTGAAGGCACTTCTTCCGCGATTAACAATTTCCGAGACGCCCTTTGCTGTCACTCCATCTCCTACACTTACACGTAACACTTAAGGAAATGCTTGTACTATATATTATTACATAGTATATATAATATTATACGCATGCAAAACGAAACTAGAAATGGCTTGGAAAAAACAAACAAATCAAGGAAAAACGGAAAACGGAGAAGCAATCAATTTGGAAAATTACTTTTGCAAGTTTTCTTATTCTCTGCTGAATTTATAACTCAAAGTTTATATAAAAGTTTTCTTCACAGTTCATTGAGTACAAATATCTGACTGACTACAAAGTATTATCTATGGGGTTATCGAGGTTTGGTCAGCCCTAGTTGTAAGCCGGCTTGGCCACACTTATGTCGATTGCTTAAAGTTATAAGATTAAAGGGGTCGATGGGCTTTGGTCGAGTGATTTTGTAAGTAACCAAGAAAAGCAATTAAAAATGCAATTATAAAAATGCAATGCTGTTATAATATATAATACATATATGAAAGGAGTCCCCATATAATTAAAAAAGAAAAATATAAATTAAATGGTAAAACTGGTTAAATTATAATATGTATTATATATATGTACAATATTTTGTATGAAAGAGATTCCCAATATTAAAAAGTAACAGGAACTGTCAATATGTTTATGTACATATGTAATGAATAATGTAAAATATAAAAATGTAAAAATATAATTAAAAAAGTACTGGCCACACTGGAAATCGTCATAGTGTCAAAGAACTGCAGGAAATCTATAGAAAATATTCGAATAAACATAAAGATAAAAGGAATTAAATGTCATACTGATAACTGATAGGTACTAAAATAATATATATATATTTTTTTAAGGAAATATATTAAAAGCCCTTAGGAAATACATGTTAGTTTTATTTCATTTTCGAACTAACTATATAATACAATAAAATTAATTTTTCTTTTTCTTTTCCGTTATTTATTTGCCCTAACTAATTTGCTTAAATTTAATTACTTATATATGTATTTTACAGTTTAATTTAATTTAATTTTTTTTCTTATATATTTAAACATCCAGCTAATTTTCTTGCAGTGCACTGACCCCCTTTCCTGTCGCACGCATAAATTGGCAAAATTTTAATTTTCCACTAGATTTGCGTGGATTTCGGGTTTCGCTTTTCCCCTGTTTCGTTGTTTGCTTTTTGCCACGCCTCGCTTTGCTTTGATTTTTACACTCGCCCTGACTGAGTGTGTGGGTGTGTGTGTGTGTGTGTGTGTGCCCCACATTCAACCAAAAAGGACGAAGGAGCTGGGCAAAATTTATGACTGAATCTCTTTGAGATCTCGTTTTTTATCTTTCTGTTTGCGTTTCGCTCGCTTTCGCTCCATTTGTGAAACCTTCACTCCGGCTTGGCTTCCTTTGTTCGCATTTCCACTTCCTGGCTCTTAACTGTTTCCTGGGAGTTCGGCAATGCCCTGGCCATTGTTCTGGCCGGCAAAGAAGTACACCATGTCCTTCCTGCAGCAGCTGCACTTCATCGCCTCAGCAGCAAGGGTTGCCGCAAGATGTCCATTTCCATTTTCATTTTAATTTTCATTTTCATACACATTTCATTTTCCTTCGGTTCCATTTCCCATTTCCATTCGCATTGACATTTGCAATTGGTTGCCAGATCCCGAATGGGATGCGTGGCGCAGCACATTAAACGCGAAATCCCGTTTGAAGTGTAGCAATTGAGCCTGGTGACGTGCTCCTCGTCAATTTGATTAATTTCCGACTTGTGCCAAATGATATGGAAAGCCGCGGCGACGCCCCAGGACGAGCGCGTCGCTCTCGCTCAACTTGGTCCTGATTTATGGACGAGATAAAAAAGTCGGAATGCCAAAACTTTGCCCTCTCGCGCGAAAACTGTGCAAAAGTATTTTTAGTCTCGGTTCTCGGTGGCAGATAATGAGAAAAGGAAGCTGGCGAGGGGGACAAAACAAATTACAGCCCGATACTTGAGGAGATGCCAGGCAGGAGGAGGTACATAGCTCGGTAGGTGCCTCTGACTCCATCCATCTGACTGAAGTCATCCATATGCCAAATGGCCTCATTAGATGTCGGGGCCGAAAAATCAAATTAAATCCTGGGCAACGGAAAGAGACACTCACACCGAAAACTTTAGAGAGATGGTAATTTATTGAGGCGGCACTCTACTCCTCCTTGTCACAGCACAGCTCACACTCCACCCGGTCGTGGTGGATGTCCTCCAGCTCGGTGGCCTGGATGCACTTGCCAACGCCCTCGAACTCCTGCTTCAGCACCGCAAATGTGCTGGAGTACAGCATCTTGTCCTTGACCAGAGCCTGCGTGGGACACCAGAGCATCAGGAAGAGCTTCTCCCGCAGACGGGACCCCGCAGTGCCCGGGTATTGCTGCCTATAGACAAAGTCGTGGACGGCGAAGCGGCACTGGTCTGGCCCGGCGCGGCACAGATCCTGGAGAAAGTCATCGTAGCTGGCCTCTCGTTCCCCCAGCCACTCCACCCGGATCTCGCGACCGTTCTCGATGACAAAGATGGCATAGCGGTGCTGCTTCAGCCGCCGGATCTGGTCAAAGACGTGCTTGCACTCGCTGCACAAAGGAATGCCGGAAGCCATTGCAGGATCTCTCGCTAGACTGAATCATACACATCAACTTGGAATTTAGATCTGGTTTACCAGTTTGTCAATGGGGAGGGGGTGAAGTGCCAAAGGGCAGGGCCCACTGGGAGCTGCTCGAACTCTTCACTCATTTCCGATCGCATGGAGCCATGAATATTTGAATATTCATGGAGCTGCCCACGCCTGTGGCCAGAAATATGCTTACTTTCGCTACCTAATCAAATACAGATAAATTTTTGGAAACGTTTGTAAGCACTTTTGGGCATTTTCAGTCGGGAGACTGCAATGTAGAGGCACTGTGAGTTATTGTGGGTGCTTCCGAAATTCTAAATGGGAAAAGTTTATGATATAGGATGTGTTTACAGATGTTATCCTCCCTTTATTCATTTTTTATAATTATTATTATTAATTTAATACTATAAACTAGGACAAGAAAGCCAGATTTTAAGCTAAACAAACACAAAAAGGTGGCACCATGTCTGGGGAATTTTAAATATGTATTTCTTTTTCTATTTAAAAGTACCCTAAAATCAAGCTTAAAGTTCCTCAAAAACTCATGTTTTGGTATTTGTAATTTCTGTCAGTGTGCCCGTCCTTTGGCTGCAGTGCCAAACGCGTGTTTGTGCATGCAAATCTGCTAAAATGCCCTGTGTGGGCCTATCCTGGGTGCCTGGCAAGCCGCGTCCCCCTTGGGGGCATAATTTAATGCAACGTTCTATGCCAACTGCTGACGCCAGAATGCGGGGCTAGACAATTGTTTTGCCATCATCACCACACACATCCTGGCAAGTTGTTACGACATGTTGACTGACAGCGGGAGGAAGCTGCATTACCCATTACCCATTATTCATCCTCGCCTGCCTGTGGGCCATAATAGTTTAATGGGTGCCCCCACCACCCAAAAGTGAATGTCGGCATAAATGTTCATTCGTGTAGAAGGAGGAGGAAATCATATACAAAATAAATCCAGAATTTATCTGTTAAGAATATGTCAGAGATCTCCTAAATAAAACTCTTCCGCTGGGTTTTCTATGGCCTAGACTGTGGCTTGTCCCATTTTTTTCCGTTTCTGTCTTTTTCAAATGTTTTCAGTTGACATTTTTTTGCGGCATGCATATTCCCTTTGACGCATTACGTCCTACTTCTATTGAGTGGCACTCGATGGGCTCGTGGCAGGACCTGGTTCCCAGGATCTCCCCCTCTCGAGTGCTGCGTTTGCCTTGCACTTAATTTCCTAATTAATCTGCGGAAGAGCCGTACAAGTAAACATTGAGGGCTTTGAGTGGCCCGTGCCATCAACTGGGTATATGCTCCTCCATCCCGGGGGAGGGAGAGAGTTGGAGGAAGGACTGGCGGAGTGACGAAGTATTTAAGTTATCTACTTAGCGTACAATGCCGTCAATTTCATTTCCAGGCACTCTCCAGAGTTCTCCGAACAGAGAAGGGCTCCCACTGCTCCTCCTGCTCTTTCTCCTTGCCCCAAACACACAGGGAAAACCACATTAGAGGCTTGAATTTAATAAAGTCTTGCTTTCAGTTCTTCATACTTCTCCCCAAAAACAGATATAACAATTAAATAAAAACCTTACCTTAAAACTTACTAACTTATGAATTTTATAATATTAGTCTTAAATAGCAATTTCCCAATCCCAAAACCCAATGCAGCTCCTAGCCAACTCAAACAAATTACTCTCCTTCCTCCACAAAACCAATCTCATACACAAAATGCAGTCTACATATAACTTCAAAATGTAAATTTCTAGAATAATAGACAGACTTAGGATAATTACGGACTTATCCGAAGTAGAGGACACTTAGTTACCATTCACACCGCAGACTCGGTCGAGATTCACCGATGCTTAAGTGCTTTCGAGTCCTTTCGTTTTCGTATTGGGAACTTAATTCCAACATCCCTTTTCTCCGCCAGAAACATCTTCATAGTATCATGCCAAAACTGAATTTTAAATTAATATGTTAAAAATATATTTGTTCGCTGCTCCAGATCCCCCTCTCTATGCGCTTTTCCCTGCCCAGACTCATGCATATTTAAGCGCTTTTTCCCATGTAATCAGCATGTATGTACGCGCATATATGTGCATGCCCGTGGGCCAGGGATGGGCACGTGAGGCGCGAAAATAGCTCGGAGCCCGGCGGCATAATTACGGCCCGCGTCCAAAACGGGACACCAGCACGAGTCGCTCGGCAGGAAGTTCCGTGTCCCCGGGGAGGCTTTTCCCTGCAAATTAAATACAAAATAACGTAAAATACACTTGAGGCAGCCGCAAAGTATATGTATATATGGTACTGCCAGATCCGGAGCGTAGCAGGAGCGGAACAACAAGTTACGGGCTGCTCCCTGCCCCCTGTTTCCCTACTCCACTGCTCCCTGGGTGTTGCTGGAGCTGCAAAAGCCGCCCGGCGGCCATTGTTCAGCGGAGATTTCGTTTTTATTACGCGTAAATGAAAGACATTTGTCGTTGAATGTCGCCGACAAAAGGGGAGCAGGGGCAATAGCTTGTCCACCCGCCACAGTCCCTCCCCTTCCTACACTTGACAAAAAATAGGGGGTATTTTGTCAGAAAATCTAAGAAGATTTAGGTTTTCTTAGGGCTGGAAGAAGATAACGATATTAAAAGCTAAGGCAGAAATGTAATTCGATGTTTGGCGAAATATGTCATATATAGCAAAGTTGAAACATCGATGAAAGATCGTGCTTTGCTTAAAAATCGATAAAATAATATTTATTTTTTATCATTGAAAGCGATATAGTATTCAATGTTTGAAATATTGCTAAACCAAAAATGTAGGAAATTGTTGAAACGATATTTTTGATATTTTTCGATAGTAGAAAATGTTTACTTTTAACTGCCATGTTTTTCAAATTTTTATTCGTTTAATATTTAAAATTGTGTTTCTTATTTGATTTCCTTCTTCTTTCTTATTGCTTTCCCATTTGCTTCAGTGTATTTTGCGCACTTTGCATAGGCGCTGGTGCTAAGCTCCGCGATAAAAATCTCTTTACGGCTGCCAGGGGGCGTTGGCGTTGGCGTCGGCCTCGCCGGCTCGTCCTTCGCCGCCGCCTCCACCAGGACATTGTTGACCAACACGCGAATGATTAACAAGGCATCGAAGCAATCACGGTCGTTGTCCGTTGAAAGGACACGCGCCGAGCACGACCGAGGTCCCCATGGATCTAATTTTGATTTCGATTCCCCGATTTGGGACAAAAAACACGAAGAAACTATTTTAATGGAACGAGCGTGGCCTGCTGGAGGAAATGAAAAGCACATTTTTTACTTAATTATATGTATTTTATTTAGTGTCCTCCCCCTCAGGAGGAGCCAGCTCAGCCTGCTCATCCGGCTCATCCCTCCCAGCCAGATGGCATTGATTTGTTTGTTTGGAAACAAAAGAATTCTTGGGGACCAGCTGGAGAGAAAAGAAACATGTGAGCCGGTGGAAAGGCGGTAATCCTTCGGCATCTCGATTCTCGATAACAATTATATAGAGTTGCGTATATGCCTTAAGAGGAAATATCGGGAAAAATCAACGCTGAGCACGTGTTCTTTGCGAACTTCACTTTTAACCTGGCTGTCAGACGAAACATTTTTCGCTATGAAAAAAAATAAAGAAAATCAAAAGGAAGCAATGGATTTTGTGTCCATCTTGCATTTAGCCAAGAGGAAGACGGACGAGAACACGCACCAGGTAAGTGAGCAGCTGGAAGCTCCCTCTAGATCTGAAACCCCAAGCTTTCCCCGCTTTCACTGATTTTCCTGTTTTACCCGCTTTCCCTGCTCTCCCTGCATTAACCACACTGCACTGACCTCGTGGCCATGTCCTCCAGCAGCAACAGGATGGGAAATTCTATAGGACGACGTACTCGCCGCCCAAGAAGGTGTGCAGAGAGAAGAAACACCTGTCCGAAAACATCCAGAAGTTTCTTAAAGACACTGCGGCCGCGGAGGCGAAGAAGGGTATCAAGCAAGACCCAAAGGAGGCCAAGACCGAGCCCGAAGAGAAGTCAAACGATAATATTCGCAAGGTGCGAAAGTTGAGCAAGTCGGCCAAGAAGGCGAAGGCCGCCGAGGGCCCGGTGCACGAGGCTGGCGAGGGTGAGGGCGATGACTACGGCTACACCTCCAGCGAGGCAAATGCCCTCTATGAACAGTACCTGGAGAAGGTGCAGCATGTGCAGGAAAGGAAGAGCTTCGCTCCCTGCCGACCTCAGTTGCCGAGTGAGACGTTCACCACCATAGAGCGCGTCAAGGCGGCCATCGATCGGGATCTCCAGAAGCCCGGTTCTACCACACGTCCAAGCCGCTCCCGAACCAGGAAAAGTGACACTGCCAACAGAAGCAGGAGCACCAGCAGTGCCGGCACTTTCAACCGCATGGACGCTAGTAATACCTTTAATCTGCGGGAATCTCCTACTGCACAGGGCTCCGACGCCAAGCGTCGTAGATCTCGTTCCTTTTCTAGAACTCGCATTCCGTCAGCAAAGTCAGAGATTCCCAGTAGCAGCAATGACAAGAAGATCAGGAGCAGCAGTTGTGCCGGAACATCCAACAGTATGGATCCGAGTAACACCTTCAAGCTGCCCGCAGCTCCAATTCCCAAGGCCAACAAACGCAGATCCCGATCTCTTTCTAGAACTCATTTGCCGTCAGAAAATACAGAGCTTACCAGAGGCATCAATGACAACAGCTCTGCCGGTACATCCAACGTTATGGATCCAATTAATACCTACAAGCAGACCAAGTCTCCTGCTAAGGCTTTAAAACGCAGATCCCGATCCTTTTCTAGAACTCGTAAGCCGCCAGCAAATGGAGAGCTTACCAGTAGCAGCAATGACAACAGCAGTGCCGGAACATCCAACAGTATGGATCCGATTGATACCTACAAGCAGGCCGCAGTTCCTATTGCGAAGGGCACGAAACGTAGTTCCCGTTCCTTTTCTAGAACTCGTAAGCCATCAGAAAATGCAGAGCTTACCAGTAACAGCAATGGCAGCAGCAGTGCCGGAACATCCAACGGTATGGATCCGATTAATGCCTTCAAGCTGCCAGCAGTTCCTATTGCGAAGGGCACGGAACGTAGTTCCCGTTCTTTTACTAGAACTCGTAAGCCGCCAGCAAATGGAGAGCTTAACAGTAGCAGCAATGACAACAGCAGTGCCGGAACATCCAACGTTATGGATCCGATTGATACCTACAAGCAGGCCGCAGTTCCTATTGCGAAGGCCACAAACCGTAGATCCCGTTCCTTTTCTAGAACTCGTAAGCCGCCAGCAAATGCAAAGCTCTCCAGAATTGACAACAGCGGTGCAGGTACTTCCAACAGTGTGGATCCGACTACTACCATCAAGCAGCCCGAATGTCCTCCTGTGAAGGCCGCCAACACCAAACGCAAATCCCGTTTCTTTTCTAAAACTCGTAATAAGACAGCAATTAGTAAGCTGTCCAATAGCAGCACTACTAAAAATAAAACAGCCACTGCCGAGGAAACCAAGAACGCAGCAAAAGGGAAGAAGCCCAACTCCAAAGGCACTAACGCCAAGAAGCCGCCACCCCCTCGCAAGCCTAAAAAGAAAGAAGCTGTGGCCGAGTTGCCGCCCAAAGGTCCTCCTGCGGCCTCGGGATCGGAATCTTTGCCCAAGAAGCGTAAATTTCCGCCGGAAGATGTACAGAAACAAGGGCGAGCTAATAATAAAAGTAAGTGCCGATGAATGTAGTCCAATAGCATACAAATTATTGGAAATTATCAGAAATTATGTAATTTAATTAGATTTTTCAGTGGATTTTCCCGCTTATATTGATCCGTCTTTCTATTGTATTTATACACAAATTTAGATGTATAAAGATTTAGTATTAATATATTTACGTTTCCTTTGTGTATTTTATATGAATCTACTAATTTTCCGATATCTTATCAAGAATTTCTATTTATTTCACTAAATTACATAACAATTTCGATTTATAAACAAACAACATCGATATATAAACATTTTCTTTTGTGCACTTTTTATAAATCTAATCATTTCCGATATCCAGACATTAATATTATCTAAATCGTTTGATTTTGTTGATTTTTCCGATTATATTGTTCCGAATTTCGATTTATTACACATAATTACACAAAATATTTCGATTTTGAATCAATATGTCTACATATTTTTTGTGTACTTCTTAAAATTTCTTTCTTTTTCTCTTCCAAAAGGACGCCGCAATGCCTCAACGGCACCCGCGAACTAAAAAAAAATATAAAAACAAGCAACAGGCAAAGTTTTCGACGATAGTTGAGGACTTTGCCACCAGACTTCAGGGGAGAAGAGAAAAGACAAAGCGAGGAGAGAGGATGTCAGGAGCACTTAAACGGAGGGAAGGGTAGCATCGCCTGGTGTCCAATCTATGTGCTTCTTGCCACCTACGGGATAGTGCCATCGTTACTTACTTGTCGACACTTGGAGTGAGCGCCCCTTGCGGTCCATGTGGCACCTGCCTCTGCTCCTTTTCAGTTTATGCTTTTGCTTTTCCTCCTCCGACTACTGCTGTTAACACTTCTTCTTCTACCAGCGCTCCTTTAAGCCAAACACTGATGCCAACAGGAAGGATTCCACAATGAATGAATGAAAACTCCTCGGTTCAGAGAATATAACAAAATGGTTCAATAAAGGTTTTTTAGCTCAAAATTTTAATTTCTATGATCTTAAGTATTGAAGTATTGAAATTTATGTAGTATTTGTTATTGAAAGTCCAGCTTCAACCTGTGCTGCAGCACTGACGACGACTTCAAGTCCAGCGCCTCCTCCAGGCTGTGGTCGGTTCATTAAAGTCAGTTGGCTTGGGGAAAACAACGCCCGCAGCTCTTTCACCTTGCGATTGATGGCAGGAAAAACAATAACCGTTTGCCAGTGTGGCTGAGGTCACGGGTCGATACTAGACCCGGGGTCAAAGTGACTGCGCAGAGTGTGTGTGTGTGTGCCTGTGTTTATGCCGAGTGAGGGAGAGCCGTCGCTGGGAACATCAAAGCGCATCTGAAATGGCTTAGAACCCATAAATTACCGCTAAATGGGGAAGCATTTAAAGTCAGGGGGCACATACAATATCCTTGCTCACTCATCCTTGGCCTGGGGAAGCCTTTGGCGAAGTTCTTTTCTGTGTGTTGTGCTCTCGGTTTCCGTCGCCTTTTCCGTCTCAAGGAGCGAGTAAAATTCAAAATCGAAAATCGCGAAATTGTTCAAGGATGTCTGCTCTTCAGTACGCCGTCTGGTTGGATGCACGGGAAATGGGACACGGCAATTAAGGACTAAGGATAAAGTAGGTAACAATTTGACTTGAGTCAAAAGAATGACAGTCGAGGGACACGAGCCAAAGGAGCTGCTGTAAATGTTCAGTGCGCAACAGTGCGTATGAGCAATTTCGGAATAGTTTTGAGTTCCAGGCCCAGGCACGCATCAGCAGGGACAGGACATCAGCCAGGAGCTCTAGCTATTTGAGTGCACAACCTACAGAGAGAGAGGGAGAGAGAGCAGCAGCTTATTTGCCACAGACATTGCAAGAGTTTGAAATATTTGCAGTAACTATTTTTACCAAAAGTAGAGCTCCTTTGATGTCCTAGAAAGTCCGAGCTCGTGTCCGTGTCCGTGTCTGCCCAGCTGCTGCCATTCCGTACAGATACCTTCATTCCCAATCCGATTGCGTCCACTTAAAGCTTGTCCTGCTGCGGCTTCTGCTCCTGCTCCAGCTCTGTCCAGCAATGCAAATTACTTAGCATCTGGGACAGTCTATAATTGGCATTCCTTCCAATCGATTGCGCTTTGGACTGCGGTCGACTGCCGTCACTACACCTGTCGCCTTGTGCCTGATTGCAATCATCCAGCCCGAACAGGTTCCTGGGCCACGACCACGACCACGACCTCCCCCCACCTCATCGGATGCTGATTCGATTAAGCGAAACGCAACGCATTAACGCTCCCAGTGATTAATGCGAATTCGTGTCTGTCTGGCCCCCCCAGTAAATACCTTTCGTAATGAGCCTGTAAACTGCACGCAGGACTCAACAGATGGGCAAGGAGTGCGTCCTTAATCGGTCGCTGCAACCACTTAGCCCCAAAGTACTCTCCGGGAAACACTTCTGCTTCTGCCGCTGCTCCTCCTTCTTGTCGCGATGCTAATCAAAATGTAACGACTTTTGTGCAATTAAAGTCGAAACATGGCAGATGAAGAACGGATACGAGGGCTTAACGGATGCAAAGCTGGCATCCTGGAACGACATTTGCCACCATTTCCATTTGTATTCATGGCACCGGCACATGGCACACACTTCCACACACACACACTACATCGTAGTACCTTTTATGTGGCACATCATCCTCTGCTTTGTCGCCGTTTTTGGCCCTATTTGCTTTTGGGAAGCGCTCTCAGTGCCAACTTTTTCTGGTATGCAAATGAATGACATGGCGATGACACGGCGAGTTAGTTACTGTCACAGCCGCAAGCGCAGACACTGACACTGACACTTCCATGTGTCAGACAGGGGTATACTATATATGTACATATATATAGATATATCTATGGAATGTTCTATATATACACACACCGAACAGCCGCACACCCTCAAAGAGTCGTCAACCGTGTTCCTTTGCCGGCGACAGTTGCTCACTTTGAGAGCCATTGACATGGCGAGGATTTGGAGTATACGAATAGGGGAATACCCTTTGTACCCATCCTTCCCACCACACCTTTGACTAGACAATAGAGGAATTAAGATCAGCTGTTGAGAGTTCTAGGCTCAACACACAGTAATAGGTGAATAAGTGTACTATCAGGATAGTCTCTAGAGTTGGTTTTGTTGTTAATCTACATTATGTCCTTGTGACGATAGGGAGTCTACTTTCTCTGTCAGTATGCTTAGCTGATCTTTATTATATATATATATATATATATAACCTCTTCTGAATTCTAGACACATTTATTAATATTACAACTTCCTTCAGGTAGTGTTTCCTCCTGCTTGAGCATGCCCCATGGATCCAGGGTATCACTGCTGCCGGCATGAGCTAGCGGAAATAATAAAATGCAAAAATATTATTTTTTAATTAAGTCATAATAGCAGTGTCTGCCAAACCAAGGACCAGCGACTAATCGGGCCAGGCGGCGGGGCTCCAGCTCCTGGAGCTCCAACTCCCCTGCCCAGCCCAGCCCCTGCCCTGTCCTGCTGCCTTCGAATGCTGTGCGCTGAATGCTAATGACCGATGAGGAAGGCCCGGAAGCAGGGGGGAGGGTTAGGAGAAGATAATGTCCTGGGAGGGGAGGCCGGAAAGAGACGTGCTCACAGTTTTCGACAACGCGCACGCAGTTTGCATATTTTCACATCATTTTGCATTGCTTCAAGGACACAGCTCGAGCTGTGAGTGGGCGTAGGCACAATGGTCCCAGTAAATTGCAGGACCTCTCCCCAGGGAGAGGGAATATGAGAGGGAGAGGGAGCACGAGAGAGAGAATTAAAGCCAAAGCAAAAGGAAGACCAACTGCGAGGGCGTAATCTAAACTGTAATTATTTGTATCGAAGGGAGGACGTCAAAAGGGACCGGAAATTTGAGGTTTGCCAGCACTCGCCCTCGGTTTCCGCCTCTTTTGTGCTCCTCCTGGTCCCTGTTCCCTGTCCCTGTCCCTGTCCCTGTTTCTGTGGATATTCGTCACTCATTTAATCAATCAATTAATCAAAAGTTAGTGTCCCTCTCCCAGAAAGGCGAAGGCTGGAAAAACGCTTAAGGGGTTCAAGGGTTTGATTGGAAGAAATTAAATTTAATTTTTACGCTAATGAGAATCTCATCTCCAGGCATCAACCAGGCGGGAGGGGGGAGGGGGGAGGCTGGTGCCTCTGATAAACTGTTGTTGAGTCTGACGTGTGCGTGTGTGTAATTTCTGAGTGTAATTTCGTAATTTGTTCTGGCAGCCCGAAAGTAATTTCGTGTTTCGTGGCTTTTGGATTTGCGGCAAGAGTTCGAGGCTTGGCAGAGACTTTTTATTACCATTCCGGCTTATTCATAAATCATGGCCGGACTCTCTCCTGTCTGTGCTGTGTGTGTGTGGGGTGTATCTTTACGCCTCATTTGGCTCAGGACTCGGGAATTAATCAAACCCGAAACGAGCTCTCAGCCAGCCCTTTTCCTTTTCTGGCCTCAAAAGAGAAATACAAAAAACTCCATAAAGATAGATGAAAATTCTGCTTACTTTTCCCCAAAGTTACTTGCAATTATGAGAGAAGGAAAATGGCCTTGAAATCGGTACTCCACCCCACCTACTCCTTGATTTATTGACGCAAACATAAAGCCTAATAAAGGCCCCGATCGTTAAGTTCGAACTGCGTAAACACAATAAAGTTAATTTAATGGCATCGCTGGCAAGCTGGTATCGATTCCCTTCTAGAATATATCGGGATTGGGCTCTTCGGCTCGCGTGCGCAGACCCGCCGGCAGGGCCGGTCCCGGAGCCTGATCCTGCCCAGGTGGACGCAGCGAACGCCGCTCCCGGCGCATATTCCAGTGAAGGTTGTACAGCTCCTCGTCCTCGGACTCCACAGACGACGTCCGGGCATCCCTGGAGGTCGACGGCCCCTCAGTGCCATCCTCTAGCTGCCGCTGCTGGCGCTTCCAGGCCAGCTTCGTCACGGAGATGGACTCACCCGGGCGAGCCTGCAACTTGAGCGGAGTATCGGACAAGACCACGCTGCTGCGCGAGCTGCTCTGATCAGGAAGAGCTCCTGACCCAGAGCTCCTCAGGTTACGCTGCAGTCGCGGTATGGTCGCACGCGGCCTAATGAACTGCAGGGGCGGCATCTGACTCTCCAGACGCTGCTTGACCGTAGCGGCAATGCTGGGACCGGCACGAGGGACGGCCGGGGCTTCCCTGGACAGCTTGGTCAACTCTTCCAGAGGCTTCTTCAGATCGAAATTGGACCAAAGGTTGCCCAACCTTGCGGGCGATGTGCTGTGCGGTTGATTGTCCCTCGGTTTTCCTGTGGAGCTGGCGCCGGAGGTGGAGGCCTCTGCGTCCAGGAAGTCCAAACGATCCACGAAATAGGGCTTCTCCGGCGGCACTCTGGCCTTGCCGGGCATCATCTGGAACTCGATCAACTGAAGCCTGTACAGGTTGAGGTTGTAGCGCAGGCTGCGCATCCGGCTGCGGAGGAAGGCGGCGCTCAGGTGGCTGCCCATTCCGGCGGCAATCTCCTCCCAGGCCCGGCCCTTTCGTTCCGCGTCGCTGTGCTCCGTCAGAGTGGTGTTCCACAGGCAGGGCTGCGACTTGTAGAGATCGATCAGGCGCAGGTTGAACTCCTGCTCCTGGCTGGAGGGCAGCTGTGAGGCGGCCTTGCTCTTGGCTGACTCGCGGCGTTGTTTTTCCAGACGACGTGCCTCCATCATTTTTGGGAACAGGCTCTGAGAGAAGAGTGCTCACACCGTCCGTCAGCCTTTCCAGGGCCAACTGGGTTGCTCAAACCGAAAGTGGCTTACTTGGGTCCTGGAGAGGAGTAAGTGCTTGGAGGGAAGTAAGTTCCCAGGGGGAAGTAACCTGAGGAAGTGCCCATTGCCTGGCAAGGAGGAGGAGCTCGTTCCCTCAAATTGCCCGAGGCAAAGTGGGTCCTTGCATGCCATGCATGATGCCATCACCCACATGCCTGAGCGCATCCGCATAATTCCAGTTGCGTCAATCAGTACGTCGCAAGCAGCTCCTGGCTGACTCAAAGACACCAGAATGTGGCAGCCACATAGTTGTGAAGGCAGCAGCCAAAGCAGGAGCCGTCTCACGGCCACGGACAGCCTGAGAGTGCTTCCAGTGCTGCCACAGCCAGAATAATTTGAAAACAAACTATAATTTAATATAAAGAGTAATAAAACGTTTTGGAAAATATGTGTAAAATAATATATAATATCTCAGAATCATTAGTATTTAACTATAGTCAAGCCACCTCTTAATCAATTATGATTTTCGACTCCTTTACTGATTTCATATTTTATTTTTTACCATTTAATCAGTGGTAAACAATCAAAGTATTTAATAACGAATACTATTACTCAATATGAAATTATTAAGCATAAAACACAATGTTTAATTAGTAATCATTAATTATAAGGTTTTGCTAAATGTTATTCACACACTTCCCTTTGGCAACATATATTTCTGTGGCCTTGTTCAGCCCCTTTCTTGTTTACTTTTAATGGAATAATTAGCGGTAATTAATCGGAATATAAGAACATAAATAAATAAATAATTATTAAGAACAATATAAAATGTTTATAAATCATAGACCATTTTTTTACTATTATTTTTCATGAAATCTCCGTAATTAATTATGATTTGTAAAGCTCTTCCTGCTTTTACTGTGTTTTGGTTATCATTTAATCATTGCTAGAAAATCAGACATATAATAAAAATAAAACTATGGCTCAAAGAAATTATATTCTTAGCAATATAAGTCGCAAAATAATCGTAGATTATTTTCTTCTTTAAGTATATCCCTCAGAATTCCCTTTGGCATTTAACATTTGTGGCTTTTTCTGCCTCTCAATGTTTACTTTTTATCAAATAATCAGCGGTAATTAAACGGAATATAATACCATTACTTAATACAACAAATATTTAAAACAATATATCATATACATAAATCATAGATAATAAATTCAGCTATATATTTTCCATGTAATTAATTTAATCGATTATGATTTGTGACCCTTTTCGTGCTTTTATTGTGTTCTATCACTGATTAGGTTATTAAGCAATAAAATAATACTATAGCCTACTCCAGAAATATCATAAAAACAATATTTTAATTATATAAATCATATTTAATACACTTAACTATCTATTTTTCATGCAATCTCCTTAAACAATAATGATTTGTGACCCTATTCCTGCTGGTATTCATTACCTTTTATCTTTGAATCAGAGGTAATTTGCCAAAATATAATATAAAGATTACTATTAATCAAGAAAAGAGAGTCCAAATTAATATTTAATGCACTATTATCGTAGATAATTAACTTTCCTGAACATTTTCCACACAATTCCCTCAAGGTAATTAACATTTGTGACCTTTTCAGCCACTTATTATTCCGATTTATCACTTAATCGTTGATTATTAGCAAAAATATAATATAAACAGTGTAATAACTTAGTAAAAAAAACATTTAAAACATTAAATAATATATATAAATCCTAGATAATCGAGTTCTCTAAACATTTTCCCCAGCAATCCCCTAGGGCAATTAACATTTGTGACCTTTTTCTGCCATTATTGATTACCAATTATCGCCTAATCAGAGTTAAATGAGTCTTGAGCCGGACCCCGATTAATATAATCAATAGATTTAATCGGCATAATCGCTGTTTCAATGGTTTCCATTTAATTTATAATTCAAGGACCAGGAAATTGGACATCACTGACTCCTGTCAGGAGGCAGCCCTCGGAAGTGTGCAATAATTCGGAAGCAGAATTAAATCACAGCTCAGCTCCGTCAGCCTCCATTGGCGCCTTGCGGAATCCGTGTCCGGTAACTACTCGGGCGGAGATTGGATGTGGGGGAGGTTGGTAGAAGAAAATTTTAATTAATTTCTGCTCCCACACGTCTCTGGCCCGGGAGGATGCCAGAGATGGCGACATTCCGATACGCCTCATTCGTCAAATGCAAATGTTGCCCAATTTACGATGGATTTAAATGAACAACAAGTGTGTGTGTGTGGTGTGTGTGTGTTAAATACAAAAGCCAAACCTGATTACCATTTCCACTTTCACTAAAATTTTCCATCGGCTTTTCCCCCAGCTATTCCGCATTAATTCTGGTGCCATTTTGCATTTCAAAATTCGAATTTTGCCATTTTTGGCAACTAACGAACGTGAGTAATTAGGTCTAATTGGCGTGACGCGGCTCGCACGTTTGCATAATTCAACAATGAATATTGGCCAAGACAACAGAACGAATTACACCGATGTTATGCGTAACTAGTCCGGAAGGGGACGACTCCGCTTGATTTGATTTGTCCCCGAGGCGTACGCAGGACCTCCCTGGGACCCCCAACTAATTGGTGGCTGCTGTGTTTCGAGTGCTTTGACATTTTATGTCAGAGTCTTGCTTAAGCCCCCACTCAAGGCACAGCTGATTAGGCAGGGATATATATTATATAGTACCTATATATAACCACCGAATCAACTGCCTGGGGAACTACATGCTGCCCGAAACGAAAGTTGCTGCATTCCCCGCCGCCGCCACTTGCCACTAATTATAATGCACTTTTAATGCGACTTTTGTGTGTGTTGCGGTGGCGAGTTTTTATTTTTTTATAATCGGCTTAAGTGCGTTTGGATTTGAGCACTTAATCGCCTAAAACAAAACTGTTTTTTGAATTGCAGTTACAGCATTACACAGGCATTACACATGCATGAAATGGATTGCAAGCATATGAAACCTGTTCACCTCAGCCTTTCCCGACCCCAGTTCCCACCACCCAGCTCCCTTCTGTTCTATTTCCCAGACCAGGAAACGGAAAACCCCTACAGGGGAAAAGCTCAGGACCCAGAAAATCAAGTGTCAACAGTAAAACAATTATCCAAAGATAAAAATAAAGGCAAACCAGCAAGCCAAGGCTAGTTATTTGTTTCTTGTATATCTTTGACCTTTGACCACATTGATTCCCTCCCACTTAACAAAGATAAACTTTTATTTTTAGTATATTCCTATTTTTGTCGACTTTTCAGCTAGAAGTTTTTGTTAATAATTCGACCGTCAGGTTGCGCCCGAACAGGACGGACAAACGAAAATTTAATAAAGTCAGCACCCCGGAGCAAGTCCCCTTGGTTTGGTAATTGAGTTTTGATGGTCGAAATGTCAGGCGCCTTGGTCGACCACATCTGTTGCCAGTGAGGAGCATAGCCCGGCCTAGTTCGGAACTGTCCCGCACAGCATGTAAATAAGGCCCACTCGCAGCTGGCCGGGATGCCCACACACAGTCGCCATTGCCGCCTAACGACTTCCATTTGTTGCCAATATTCGAGTCATCGTGGGGTTCCATTCCAAGCCGGATTCTTGTTTAGTTAAATTCCCATTCTTAGTGGCACTCGCCCCGAAGGAATGTCCACCGAATTTCTAGAGGAAGAAGGGATTCAAGGGGGAGTAGCTCTGCTGCAGTGGAGTGTACTCAGACCGCATTTCGATCTCTACTAGGCTTAACTATATGATGTAACATGAACTTGAATGTAGGATCTAGTCAAGACTGACTACTGCGGCACTTTCTCAATTAAAAGGATCGAGCTCCTTTGAGCTTAGGTAAAAGCAGAAGCTCCTCCAGGAGAAACTCTTTCTTTCCTTTTGCAAAGGCAAAGACCAAGTCCTTAAAGCAGCTAGGAAATAAGAAATAAGAATAAAAAGTTAATGCATTGGTCACATTTTAATTCATACAAAATATACAGGAGATAAAAAATGTACCTAAGATTATTTTACTTATATGCCAGTCAGCTTTATATCTTATTTAGGCTTATCGTAAAATTAAACTTTTTTAAATGCCAGGCAAAAAGCTTATTTAATAAAGTATCCTAGAAAAGGTCCAGCATTTTATAAGATATATAAAATATTTAGAGCTTCCTGGTATACAAATGTAATATTAAATAGCCCAAAGCAAAGGTTAGAGTCCAGAGTAATAGATATTTATTATTAATAAGGTTAATTAATATTAATGTATACTTAGTATTTAATATTTAACCGAAAATCGAACAAAGCAATATGGGTAGAAAACTAGAAAGGTGAATTCAGCTTGCCGAAGTTTGTATTTTTTATGAGATCTATATAAAATATAGAGCTTACTTAAATATAATACTAAAAAAACCCAAAAAGAAAAAAAAACACACAGAATTATATGGATAAATTATTAAGAAGTGTAATTAATATTAAGTCATTATTAATATGTAAAAGTTTTTACTCAAAAATCTAAAATTTTATTAAATAAATAGCATATTTTAAATTTTCTATTTATTTAAATATTCATATTTAAATTTTTATTTACTTATTTTGTACACTGTATACCTAATTGTAAATTAGTTTACAGGATGGATAACAGCCACAGCTGCTGATATTAAAATAATTTCTTAGATTTAATTAATATTCTAACAATTATTTATTTGATTTTCGATTGAAAACACAAGAAAGACTTTGTATTTATTCCACTACTCATTCCAACCATTTTTATTCTAAATTATATTATTTTTTGTTAATAATTAATTAGTTTTATTATTATGCAATTATAATTATTATTATTATTTTAATGTACTCATTATCTTACCCATTTTATTTGGTTATTTATTTATTATAATGTGTTATATTGCATTTGTATATATTATTAAATAAACTAGAATTGCTTACCTACCTAAACTGTTGAAACTATTGAGCTTCTATGGTTGTTCGCTTTTAACAAATAAAATTCTCGCTGGAAATGCTGAGGAAGCATCCTCAGGTGGGGGCCACCAGGTGTGTTCTGGCTGGGAATACGCTCGAATCAGTGGCAGGAAATCAAAAATATACCCAGCTGACGCCATAAATGAGATAACAAGTTTGTAATTTCGCCATAATTGTTTGGCCTGGGAAGTTGGGAAGCCTATAAGCCCGCTCCTTAACCTTGGCCTCCTCACCTGTCACCGCTCACCGCTCACCTCTCCCCGCTCACCTCCTCTACAGCTGCTGCATTAATTTTTATTAAAATCAAAATCGCATATTTTTCGTCTGCCGCTGACTCTGACGCAGACACACAATGCTGGAAAAAAGTTTGTTTTCTGCCGACGCAGTGCGGCATGCGGCAGGTGGAAAGGGGGAGGTGGAGCGAGGGGCAAAGGGGATCCTGGATACGGGTTAGTGGCAGGATACGGGGCACACACACGTGCTGACAACAAGCCAATTAAGCGAGTGCCTCGCCAGCAGCGGCAGCATCGGCATCGGCATGTGGCAATACGGAAAATGACAGCCGCATTAAGCCGCCACGCCAGGAGCAGCAGGATGTGTGCTATACGTTTCACGTTATACGGAATACGGAAAACGGAATATGGAATCCTGGCAGCCTACACGAATCCTATGTGCCGCCAATTGAAACCCGATTCCCGGCAAAAGAGTGGCCAATAAACATTTTATATTCATTTGATTCGATTGTGATTTGAGTGGGCCCTGGGATTGGGATGTGTGACTCTGATTTTCCAGCCGGGCAATGACTTTTGCTGCGGGAAAGGGGGAAAAGCCACTCGTGCGCATATTTGGCGTCCGTTCAATGGCCAACCAAGTCAGTTTATTTCCATTACACTGCCTCCACATCGATGATGATGAGGATGATCATCGTCATTGTCATCGTCATCAGCCTCTGTCTCATCCTGGGCCCCCGCACAATTCGATTAAAAACTTTAATGAAACTGGAAGCTCTGTCTTGGCCCCCTTTTTCACCATTTTCACCGTTTTCCCCCTTCAATGTTAGACAAACAAAGCAATAAACATTCCTTCCACAGCTCGTTGCTGGCCAGGAGGACACCAACTGTTATTTTCTTTGTTGGTTTTGCCGCTTCAATGACAACGACAACAACGAGGACGACGCACTTGTGCAGGACATTTCCAGCCGTGGGCAGTCGCCAGAAATATTTATTATATTGTAAATATAATAAATAGAAAGGCCTTTGTGCACATTGCTGGCAAAATCAAAGTCGACATCCCCAGGGCACACACACTCACAACACACACAGCACACGGACTAAAGCTGGAAAAGGTACCTCTCTTGTTTTATGTGGCAGTCGTTGGCATCATCGCCTTCACATGCTGAAATTGATATGTCATTGTGCGGATTTGTCGAGGATTTTCGAAATTAATTGTGCTTAGAGTGTGCGAAATGTGAGGTGACAGTGCTAAACTGGCACCAAAGCTCCCCCTCGAGCAGGATTCCTCTGCGGGCAGCTCGTTCGAAACCAAAATAACGAAAATAATTGTCGTCGGGACAAGTTCGCTTGTCACATTTTCATGGGACAATTATAATATTTAAATGGCTTTAAAAATAAATGTTAAATGCTTATAAAGCTTAATGGGTGCGAGAGTCAAGCCATTAGGGAATTATTGTTCTCAAGTTCATACAAAATGATGCTAACCAGAATGTTATTTAAATTATATTAACCAGAGGTTAGCATATCCAGTAATTCCCACCGATCGATCTTTAGGTAAATGTATTTATATTTTATTGAATTTAAAACTTACCTTGTGCTAAAGTTAAGTTTAAATTCTCTAAAAGTCACCTACACAATATGTTTAAATATTAAAGCGACTGGTTAAGGCTAATCGGACCTTAAAGCTAAAACAGCAAATGTACAAAAATAGGTCGTAGTTAGTTAAACGATAGTCTTAACCATTCATTTAGGAAGAGGAACTAAAATTACAGAAAGCTTAACAATTACTTTTATTTTTTGTTTTCCAATGAGGTTGTGCTTTGATTAAAAGTGAACTTTAAACTTAACCGGAAACGGAACCCAAATGAATCAATCTAAACTATAACCTTGTCAATTTTTATGTTTTCTGCATTAAATAAATTGTCTGTAAATAAATAAATGTGATAAACCTCTGATTAAATTTAAGTTATTGTTTCACGAGTTAACCAGATACTTATTATTGTTTATCACCTTTAAATTAAAACTATGTTCAGTTGCCTTTAGAAATACATCAGGTTCTGATTAAATTCAAAGTAAGAGTTAACCTTAACCGGACATTAGAAGAGTCAGCCATAAAATATCCAAGGTTATTTTCTGCACTATGGAAAGCCTCTCAGCTGCTTCACCCCCAACAAAAAACACTGAAAGGGACGGGGAGTGCGTCAATTAAATTAAAAGTTAATGTTAGCCTTCGGTGACATGGAGAAAGTGACCCTAAAACCGACAAAATAACAAAATTTTCTTGTGCATTTAGGGACATTTTTAGTTGCTGTCTCGTGTGGGTACACTCCATGCCCATGGTGCCCATGGAAACCACAGAAATTAAACGGATCTCCAGCCGCGGAAGCTGTGGGGTGAACAGGAGGAACTGGAGAGTGTGTGGCCCGCAATCCATTTATCCCGGAGCTCGTGTGGCCACCGCTGCGTGTGTGTGTGTGGATCTCATTAAAAATTCAATAAATTTATAAAAAATATATATTTTGGGAAAGAATGCAGCTCTTTCATATTTAGCCGCAGGCGGCAGGCGGCAGGCTGGCCATAAATGAAAATAAATTGTGCCCAGTTGGGGAAAACAACTCGTTTAAGTTCTGGCCAGCACACACAAGCGCTCATTTTCGGGCCAGGCTTAAAGTGAAAATGTTTCGGAAATGGAACGTGGAAGGAAAAGGGAGAGAAAATTGGGCAGTCGACCTTTCAAAGCGAAATGTGAGCTGCCAATGAAAAATATGGACACGATTTGATTTCGCCGACAAGGTTATAGCTGATGATGAGGTCGTCGCCGTTGATGTTACGTCCTGATGAGGCTGATGTTGATTTATCGTCAGGAGCCCCGGAACTGTTCCAGTTCTCTTTTCCCTTTTCCGTTCCTGTTCCCCCTCCTGTTTCCGTTCCCCTTCCTGTTTCCATTCCCCATTCCTGTTCCTGTTCCTATTCCCATTTCTATTCCGGGAATGACAAAGAACTCGCTGGGCTGTGACAAATGCTTAAAAGTGGCCGAGTCGACGGTTTCCTGGTCAATGTCTCAGGAAGCCGCACATTGGTACGAGCTGGCAGGACATAAAACCCGAGTCCTGAAACTGCGGCGTTAACACAAATCGGTCTGTGCTTCCATGGGATAAGTACCAAAGTACAACGAGTCCTGTCAGATTCCGCATCGCTGCCCTTGACTCCTTTTTGCTGTGTGAAATATCTCCGGTTGTTTGTGTGCTCTCTGGCCACATAAAAATGTTGTAAAACAAAGCGCGGCCTTAGTAAAAAAGAAAGCCATCAACTAAATGCCTGACACGTGACATGAGGAGGAAAAACAGGAAGCGAGCGAAGAAAAGGGGAAAAGCTAGGATAGAAAGGGTGAAGTTCTGCCTGCTGATCTTTACTTAAGCTTTGAGACTTTACACTTTACACTCTGAATACTGACCACAAAGACAAGGCTTTCCTTTTGCCCATGCTGCAGGACGTTGCATTTGGAGACCAAGGAGTCCTTAAGGATGTTGTGTCTAGCCGCAATTAGCCTGGCTAACACTGGCTGCCCAATCATCGGAGCCAAAAGCAGTCACGTGTCCTGGCCACAAAACATAACCAGAGCCTTTGTCGATCGCAATCAATTTTGCCCAATGTTCAGAGCTCCAGCTCTGTGGACATATCGCTCCGGGGTGTATCTCAATATTGAACCAAATTCAACACTCGGGAATTTCCTTTATTTCTGTTACTTTGATGGTGTTGGTTTTGCCGCAGAAACTAGTTTGTTGCAAACCAATCCATTCAGTTGCGCCAAATTATGAGCAAAGTTTGCTATATTTTTACGCTGCAGGTGGGACATTGTCTGAACTTTATGAATTTCGAATTTTCGATGTCACTTTCCAACCATTTTCAAGTGAAAAGCAAAAAACAAAGGCTTCAAATCAACAATTGCGGTTCATCAGCACGGACACGAGTGAGGACAACAATCTGGCTCCTTTTCCTCCTCCTGCAAAGAGTAAATTTCACTAAAAACTATATGAATATAAAGTGTTAAATGTAGTAAAACTGGCCAAAAGTTATTCAATTTTATTTGATTGCTTTTATTCTATTTATTATTAGAAATTATTAGACAGGGATCTGGGTCCCGGCCGCCCGACAATTGTCCTGGTGTCAGCCCAAAGACATTAGGCCGCATTATTTGGGCTTTGCCTTTACATAATCCCCGCTTGTCTCTGCAGGCAGCTCACATCTCTCGTCAGCTGCGACTCCCAAGTGGGGCAATGGGTGACAGAGAAGGAGATGCTGGGGGAAGCTGCTAAGGGATGTGCGTGCTGTGCCGGGGAGCAACAAACACGTCAATGCCATAAGCAGACCGGGCAGCCGCCACATCCGGAACAATGAGCTCGCCAAATAAGCGGTGGACGTGAGTGGGTGGCAATGAAGACTGCCAGTGCCTCGTGCTCTGAAGGTCAATGCCGGGAATAGCAGCAGTAAATTAGCCAGCCATCAGGGAGGGGCTTTGTTGATGAAAAATGTGAGCATAACCTGAAGCCTCCATGATAAATTCATCGATTTGCCAGGGCTGCTGCTCCAGAGAGATTTGTCACTGGCCAGACTGGTGTATAAAACATATAGTAAAGTAAATAAATATATGTGATATTGTATCTCACCAATCATTGTCAAAGTTATTCCTTTGCTGCCTATGAATATTCAATAATTTGGCTAGGTTTTTGTGGCCACAATTCGATTTGGTCCTTCAGCTTCAAGGGAGGAGTCCAAGGAGGAGTCTAAGGAGGAGTCCAAGGCATTGACGACTGTGCCTGCTGTCCCACAGTTGGATAATAATGAATGGGCCACGCACAATTAGTCCGGGGGATCACAGAACACACAGCACAACACACACACAGCCTGTCACCAGGTCCCTTCAACTTTTCATGGCCGATTAATGGCCGTGTCACTTGTCCGTAAACCGGACAGACTCCGTGGTAAAGCGATATACACGCACCAGGCCTGACGCCTGCCTCTAATCAGCTCTTTATGGTCGGGAATTTCGCACTGACATCCAGCTCCTCCTCCTTCTCCTTGGACTCTCTGCCGGATTACATCCCTCCCTGGGGGGGCCGAACTACCACGCACACACGTTTGCCGCATCGAAAGTGAAATTTGCGTGCGGTTTTGATTGTTTGGCTGCCCCTTCTTACCATCATCATCATCGCCTCATGGCCGTCAGGGTTTGGCGGGTCAGCCACTTGCTGCTTCCTTCCTGCCTTCCTGCCTCCCTGGACACACTTTACGGACACATCTCTATAGTGTTTGTTTATGCCCCCGGCCATCCGGACAGCCTAGCACAGCCTCCCAGCAGGTCGAGAGCGTGTCGTGAATATTTATACGTATTTGATTAGAGAGTCTCGCCTTGTGGATGTGGACTTGGACATCTGCAAGTTTGATTAGATCAACTCGGCAACAGAATTTATCGTTTAACGTTCACTATAATTGGAGGAGCAGCTGTCGCCGCCACTTACCTAAAGAGCTAATTTCTGTAACCAAAAAAAACGGGGGAATCGGGGAAATCCCCTCTGCAGGAAGCTATACATATCTCTCTTTAGTTTCTGTCTCTGTTTCATCTGCGAAAGAAAAATTCTGTTTGTGTTGACGCTGCATAAAAAAAGAGGACGGAAAACCCATCATCTTGAGAGACCGCAGCCGCAAAAGAGAAGTTTTTCCCTGCCAGCTTCTTTTCACGTCAAAAGAAGGCTAGCAGGAATATAAAATAAATTAAATAAGAGCTGAAATAGACGCGTGGGGGACTTGCACAAGATTGTCATATCTGTATCTGGTGGGCAGCATCCTATCCTTCGTCCTTCTTGAGGACTGATATCCTGATTATACGGATGTGTGTCTGGTGTGTGTGTTTGTCTGGGATTCTGTGTGTTGGATTCGCCATAAATTAAATTAGGCAAAGCGCCAAGCAGATTTGCTGCGAACTGGCACAGGCTCTCTCTCTGCTTCTTTCTCTCTGGCAGCCCATACATCTTCCGGATCTGCCAGGACATCCGGTTTCAGGGGGGGAGTGACTCTGTAACGACGACCCAAGTCGTGGCCACTTTTCTGCATACGACGACAGTTTCCCCGGCGGCTGTCTGTCAGTGCACATTTGGCGCTGCCAAAGTCAAAGTTATGTGCATGAATAAAACAAATTGCAGCTTTTCGCCTCGCTTCATTACTCTTGGCCTACTTGCGACTTTTTTTGTTTGTTTTGCTTCTTTTAAGGCCGATTTTATGGTTAAATCCTGCACATCCTTTTGCACACGCCTCGGCATCTGATTAATACATACGATGCCAATTAGGCGGCCTGTCGATTTGTTATCCTAATCCTAATGAATGCCGCTTTTCTCTTTATCTTTGCCTGCCTCTTATTGTGTGTTTTTATGTCTCTCTCTCTATTCCTGTGGCCTTCTCTTGGCCCTCCCATCATATCGAGTGTCATAAACTGATCAGGCTTAAGCTGCCCCGTTAAGAGATACCAAAAAAAAAGCTCTTAAACTAATGTAAAACGGAAGATATGGTCGAAGTTTGTATACCCTTGAAGATAGCTAAGAACCTATTTTATATTTGATATAAAGAAAATAAGAAATGATATATAAAACATTTATACAAATGAGATATAAATTCAGTCTTAATCAAATTAAAAGAATTATATAAATAACGTAAGATATATTTATTTTTTATATTCAAATAATGCTATAATAATATGATTTAAAGCAAAATAAGGTCTAAGATAGATCATTATATTATCATTATAAATCCCATTTCATTTAGTGTCCCTTGAATTAAGTTTTTTTCTTTTTATTCTGGCCAGCTTTACTTACCAAATTTTGTACATCTCCTGGACAAGGACAAGTGCTCTTCGTGGCTGGCACTCTAAAATAATTATCAGGCGCAGGCTGTGGTGGCTTTAGCTCTTAATTGTCGCCACCAGGCGACCGACTCTTGTATAATGACACTCTGAAGGACCAGCTCCTGAAACGGAAACCAAACCCGAACATGGACCCCGACACTGACACCGACCACGTCCAGGACATAAGCGGCTTGTGCATAACTTAACTGTCGTCGTCGTGCTCCCTTTGGGGCGCTGCTCCGAGAGCCTGCAATTAAAATGCTCACTTGGGCGCCATAAATGATAAATGACAGCGACGGCCCTCGGACTCGACCAGCGGAGTGTGTCGCCCCGATAAAGAGGTGCTCCCAGAGAGATACTTACCGGGCAAAGGACTCCCTCGAACCAAAATACAGCTGCAGGGATCAGTTTTACTCTGTTTATTTGCAGCAACCTTAGGAAGTTCAATTGAAACACCAATAGACAAGCGTCCGAGTTAGTTACGATTACGATTACGATTAATATTACGATCATAATAATAATTACTTGTAGGTAAAAAAAATACTTCTTTAAAAAAAAACACAGACCTACACACATTTTGCTATATGTTACATATTTACACCTATTACACCTGGTGCCCGGTGTCCTTGATCTCCGCCAGCTTAAAGCTGCGGACTCTCGGCAGCGGCGGCGGCACTGTTCGTATGCACCACCGAATTGAGCAGCTCGTGGCGGGAGCGACTCCGCCAGGTGCCCATTCCGGGCTGGAGACTGCCACTGGGAAAGGGATTCGCATTGATGTTGGGATTGTAGCCCGCCTGGCTGGCGGATAGTGCGGCTCCAGTGCCACCTCCTGCTCCTCCTCCGCCTCCACCGCGACGCCAGGGCAAACCCTTGAAGGTGTCCACAAAGGCGCGCCGGAAGCTGGCGTTCATGAAGCAGTAGGTGATGGGATTGCAGCAGCTGGAGGAGTAGGCCAGCAGCTGCAGGAAGCTGATGGCCGTGTAGTCCACATACTCGTACACCACCGGCCCAATGAGCATGGTCATCGTGTTGATCACATAGAGGGGCGTCCAGCAGATGAAGAACTCCAGGACCAGGACGAACAGCATCTTCACCACACGCTTCTTGCTCTCCAGGGTCTTGGCTTCGTTGGATCTAGGAAAGAGCATCGTTTGGGTTCGCAGCTCCTGGCTCCTGACCTGACTTCTTACCTGCGTAGGGCTGCATCATGGACGCGTATGCTCGGCGAGGAGGTCTTGGCCAGCGTCACCGTTGTGGTTGTGGTTGTGACCGTGGCAGACGTCGCTCTCGTTGTCAAAGTTGTCGTTGCCATATTCGTTGTCACTGGTGTACCCGCGGCAGCGGAAGTAGCGCCATTATTGTTGTTACTGTTCTCTGTAGTGGAAAGGTTTAGCAAACAAAAAAAAACCGAATACAAATGTAAAATGTTAAAGAAACCCACCATTATAGACTGCTAGAACCAGGATGCAGCTGCTGCTGCTTGTACCAGCACCGGCGGAGCCAGGACCTGTTGTTGTTATTCCGCCGGAAGCTCCAGTTCCGGCACTGGTCTGCTGCAACTGCAGGCGACTGCTGTCCTTGGCCATGCCCACGTACAGGGTGCGGGTGATGAGGATGTAGGCCACGCAGAGGACCAGTAGCGGCAGGACCAGCAGCAGAAAGTCCAGCAGAATGTTGTAGAAACGCTCGTAGCCCTGGTCGGGCCAGGTTTCACGACACTTGCAGTAGCCTTCAATTTATTAAAGGATAAAGTATAAACCACAAAGGGATACCAGGAATATGAACTTCGACTCACCTGGCCTGCTGGTGGGTATCAATTGACTGAAGACGGCTATGGGCGTCATGCAGAGGATGCCGCCCAGCCAAATGAAGCCGATGATCTTGTAAGCATGGCTTATCGTCTGCCAGGAGCGCGACCTCAAAGGATGACAGATGGCATAGTAACGCTCGCAGGATATGGCCACCAGGGTCCACGAGGACACGGCCACGGAGGCGGCTGTCAAGGGGGATATAGAAACAGAAACCTTAGACAGCTGGCAACTTTGCACATTTTGTTCCGTGTCAAAAGGACTCCTTCGCCCGCACTCCCTGCATTTTAATTACGCAATTTGCATATTAAAGCTCAGCTCCCCTGCCCTCTCCCGCTGTGCGCTCCTTGGCGATGTATGTGGCAAACAGGACACGTTGCAATTTGTGCGAGTTGCAATTAAACAATTCCCCCGACACTCCTTCGCGCACCGTCCTCGTCCTTGAGGTTGTTCCATAACCTATTAGGGGATGCCCCTCACAAAGCGTTTGTCTGTCACTTAACGAGGCGGCACTCGAAACAAATACGTGGCGTATTTGGTCAATTTTAAAGTTTATCAACGTTTTTAATGCGGAAAAAACAAATGTTGTAAGTCATTAAAAATTCACGTTTTATCGTTGAAATCTTGAGAAATGTCCTTTGTAAAAAAAACATTGGTATAACAGTCTATTCATATTTTAATTAAAATTTAAATTAAAAAATTTAATATGTTAATTATGGTATATTTTATTATTAAATTATAAGCTTTATTTATAAGCCCATTTGTTTGAATTATTTTGTTACCCCAACAATTGGATTAACAAATAGGTGAGAATTAGAAGGCACAGTTTGAAAAATTAATTGAATGAGGGATTTTACAGGTTTCAAAATAGTTTATTGATGTAAATAAAATAATTTAATATTTTTTAAGACCCTGCTTCCTTTACTCTATCAAATTGGTTGAAAACCCACTTGGGAATTAAAAGGCACCTCTTGAAATTAGGTTAAGATAAGATTATAAAATTGTAGAAAAAGTTTAATTATAATTATTTCAGAGTAATTTATATTTTTTTAAGAATAAGTTTCTTAGCTGTAATAAA
The DNA here is from genome assembly GCA_008042655.1 of Drosophila burlai. NCBI lineage: Eukaryota > Metazoa > Arthropoda > Insecta > Diptera > Drosophilidae > Drosophila > Drosophila burlai. Next base: position 3,996 of record VNJT01017087.1, on the reverse strand, counting down.
AATAAAAGCATAAATCTAACCTAAACATAAGAAACTTAAGAAAAACCACTTGAGAATTATAAGACTCGGCATAAAAAATTAAATTAAATTAGATTATAATATTTTTGAAAAAGTTTTCAGTTGCCGAAGACTTTAAAGAGAGTATTTTTGAACTCTTAAGACTATGATTATTTATTAAATTACAAAATAAGAGCCAAACCATACATTTACTAAAATCCCTAATACAGTCCTGGAAATTATAAGGCGCTGCAAAAAAATTAGATAAAAATTATAAATTTAATAAAATGAAACTAGATTATATTTCAGAAATATTTTAAATTATTTTTTTAAGTTCATGGAACTAAATTTTAATCATTTTTGAGCAGAAAATATATTAAACTGTCTGTAATTTATGTCTCGGCATTCAACTTTTTCTCCGAGTGCAGCCATCGCAACGGCAAATATCGATGGCTCCCTGTGCAAACTGCGGCTGTAACGGCATTTGGACAATGGAAACAATTGAAGCCGTGTCCCGGGGCTGCATTGACACACACTGGGAGTCGCATTTGTTGAGTTAACCCCCAGTCCCTGAGCTAAAAATGGAAGTTTCACTTTGTTTACTTTAGATTGACGGCACGGGGGGCATTAATGGAACGGGGTAAGCTTTAACTTGAAACAAATGCCACCTCACCTGGTGTTTGTTTGACTTGACTTTAAGGCTTTCCCTTGGCGCCGGCTCTAAGCAGTTTGATTGATTCGCGTCTCGACAAGTAAATCATTTTGAAAATGCCAATACATGTGAGTTTTGCAAGAGATGCGAGTGGTGGCCAGCGACAGCTCCGGCTCCTCCTGCTCTGATCTCTCCACCTTCCTCTACACTCATACAAATTTTGACCTAAATTTGAGCGTAGATTTGGAAATTCGCATTAAGAAAATGGGAAACTTTGTCCTTAAATAAGGAAGGAAGTTTTCTTAAATCAATTTTTCTTGATGTTAGATACATTTGCATGTTTTAAGGGAGATTTGCCCTAAGTATGGGACACACTTTTCTTAAATTAAAGGAAATCAAGAAAAATGAACTCTAAGAAGGTGTATTTATGGTGGCTTTTTTGTGGCAACCTGCCTTGAATTCATGGAAAATTGTTTTTTTTTTCTAGAAAAATTGTCTTAGTTTAGGTAGATATTATTTCAAAAATTATATAATTTATTCTAAATAATTATAGAAATATATTCTTAGTTCTAAGAGAGTTTTTCCTAGATATATATTAATATATTTTCATGAGTGTACTCGTAATTCAATTGGCAAATGCAAAACTGACAGCAAATAATGCTGGATCGGCAGCGGCAGTGGCAAATGACGAACCCAAATTGAATTTGATGCCCCCTTCGACCAAGCTGTTTTCCTCGCCCATCTTTTTCCCCATCCTCTCCTCCATTTCTTTTTTTGGCAACTGATTGAATTTGATTTCTGGGCAGCACGCCTTTAACAGGCCAAGCAAAAGAAATACAGAGAGTGAGTGAGGAGGTGTAGCAGACGTGTTGAGCATATTACGCATACGACACGCAGTCCCTGGTCCTTGGGCCCCGCATAAATATGCGACTCTGACAGGCCGGAATTTATAAGCGTCAGTTGGGTGATAAAATTTGATTGCCGCAAATAAAAGGGGCAGAGCGTGGGCGGAAAAGCTCTAACTAAAAGGACCGACCGCAAGCAAGTTGTTTTGACCAGGCAACGAAAGGAGTTGGAGGATGATGGGAGCTGGAGCAGCATGTTTCGTGTCCTGTGATTACAGCCACATCATACACAAGAACCTCCTGATTTCCCTCTCCCTCCTTGAGCTGTATGTATGTAGGTATGTATGTGCGTGAAGTCTGTACCTGAAATTAGGAAATTCTCGCGTCTTTAAATTAGTTTTTGCACCATTTCACGTGATTGACAACTGGCTACTGGGCCCTGAGTTACTCCCAGGCTGAGCTGGTGTGACATGGCAGCTTGACACGTTGTCCCGACAGGCTCCACTCAGACACCCGCACACCGGACTTTGCCTTTCTGCGGGGGGATCAACCGCTCAATTTCAAGCCACTTGGCATTGAAGTGAGGCAAAAACACATATAAATTTCACTTGCAAATTATGCACATTGTCGAGAATTTCGCTGAGCAAGGATATGCCCTCTCTCTATCCATGCTTTGTGCTCCAAAAGGATGTATGTACAGTCAGGTACTGTACTTGAAGTCTTGCACAGTCTTCTACAGTCTTGTATATCACGTATATTCATGTTTAATCATGTACAGTCATGTAAAGCTAGGTACAGTCAGGTACAATCTGCTACAGTCATTTACAGTCAGGTACAATCATGTACAGCCCTGTACAGCCATGTACATTCATGTACAATTCGTTCAATTCATTCAATTCAATATCTGGCAAGAAATCGGGGCGAAACTCATTTAAATTCAATGATTCAGCCTCACAAATGCATTTATTTTAATGCTGAGGGATTTCCAGGACTCTCTCTCTGTAACTGGCTGGGGGTGTGGGGGTTGGATTGAGCCTAAGACATGCCGATGGCAAAGTTTAACGAGAGAAACGAAATCAGAGGAGTTTGGCCAAAATTCTATTTAAGTTGAAAGAGAAACAAAGTTTGCTAAAACGCTCGGCGCTTACTTTTTATCGAATTAAGTACTCTAAAGTGGCTGCTAGGGCCAAAACTTTGCCACGGCTACTTAGCCAAGCGAAGGTGCTTCCCTCCACTTCCCACTCCTCCTGCTCCTTAAGGCACCTCTTCAATCTTCACATGTCTGGAGCAGATTCATCCAGGCGTCTCGGTAATATTAATATTGTTCTCAAGTGTTTCCCATTCGGTATCTATCCAGGCTCTGCGGGCCACTTCACGTGGCAAGCAAATGAAACTTAGCAGCGTTGGAAATTGAGAAGGAGAATGAGAATGAGCTGGGGCCAGGACCAAATGTGCATTAATTAAAAAACTTCATGCTTAACAAATCCCATAAAGAGAGGGAGAGACAAAGAAGTGGGAGAGATGAAAGTTTGCTCCAAACAAAAGCCACTGAAGGGACAAAGTTGAGGCACTAAGTTTTTGGCATGGTCATAGCCGATGGGAGTTCCAATGGGAAAAAGTGGATATGAATGGCAGAAGGAGGTGCAGGACGTACAGGATAAAGAAGAAGCTAGCTGTGGAGAGATTATGCCTGGCTAAGATATTGCCAGCAGCTTTTGCAAAACAATTGCAAGTGCTTGAAGCCTGAAGCCTGAAGCATGAAGCTCGAAGTCCTGGAGGCAACTTCTGGTAACTGAGAATAACAAAAATTAGTAGGAGAAAGTGTTCGCTGACGGCTAAAAACTCATCAGGCAAATAGTGCAGGCTGCCAAGGACTTTGCCAGGCACTTTTAGACAGGACAACAAGGCCGTAGCTGCTGCTGCTGCTCCTCCTCCTTCTTCAAATCCCCCAAGAGCCACGCCCCATCCTTGACATCGGGATGTTTGTTTGTGGGTTTACCCAAAAATATATCAGGTGTACAACTTTGCTTCCGCCGTTTTTTTTCCAAAATTAAAAGCTTTATTGCGAAAAAGTGCTTACAGATGTATTATTCAAAGTATTGTCCGTCGCTAGCGACAACTTTCTCCCATCTTTCCGGCAATTTTCGGATCCCGGATCGAAAAAAGGAGCCCTCTTTTGACGCTATCCATGAAGCAATCCAATTTTCCAATTCTTCGAAGGTTTGAAAATGTTGATCTGCCAGGCCGTGTGCCATCGAACGGAATAGGTGGAAGTCAGAAGGGGCGACATCTGGGGAATACGGCGGGTGGGGCAAGACTTCCCATTTCAGCGTTTCCAGGTACTTTTTGACCACTTTTGCGACGTGAGGCCGAGCATTGTCGTGTAGGAGGATGACTTTTTCATGTCGCTCTTGATATTGTGGCCGCTTTTCTTTTAACGCGCGACTAAGGCGCATCAGTTGCGTTCGGTAACGATCTCCTGTGATGGTTTCACTCGGTTTT